>CABHPQ010172315.1:22431-68139 GCA_902168405.1 Peromyscus aztecus
GGTGTACGAGACGCTTTTTACTCTAAAACAAAACGTTTCTGCAGTGTTTCCTGTTCACGAAGTTACTCGTCAAACTCTAAGAAGGCAAGCATTCTGGCCAGACTTCAGGTAACGGTACAGAAACCTTCTTATTCCTTCCTGTTTCCCACGGCTTTCACTTACCTGTCATCTGACTGTGGTTCACTGCACTCCACCTCTGTCCAACTGGCCAGTGATTTACAGCCACACTTTTAGGAAATGTATGAGCCACAAGTAATATAAATTGGAGTACCTTATGTGCTGGAGACAGAAGATGGAAAATGAGCTGTAAATTAACTTTATAAGTTAACTAAGCAGACCTTTTCCCACATAAGTACAATTAAACACCGTGTTATATGTAGGAAATACAGCCATTTTCTCTTATGCTCCTCCCCAGTGTTTCCTTGAGTTAATGTCAAGGTAGAATCACCATTTTGGTGAAAATGATATATTTTTGGGTTTTTCTGTTTTCTTTTGTTTGTTTTTTCCTCATCATGCTCTGTATTTTGGTTTTTGTTCTTTGTTCTTGGGATTTTTGTTGCTGGTGATAAACCCCAGGTTTGTGCGTGATAGGCAAGTTCAACTTTGTACTTTTGAGTGCAACCAATTTGATACCTTAACCAAATATGTTTGCTAATATAACTCACCTTTTTAAAAACATCCATGAAATGAAAAGAAAGTCATCTTTTAAATGTATATTAGCACCTTCAGAACCTGGAGTCTTGACTACTTGACTAAGTTGTTACCGTACCATCTAAAAATTTCTTAAGGCATTAGAATACTGATTTTTCTAATTATCTTTTGTGTGGTCACAGTTTTCCTCTCATTTAACTTATTGTGATCATTACATAGCACTGAAGTTATTTAAATCCCTCAGATGAAGGAAATACATCACTTAGATGTATTTCTATATTTCAGATAGACAGTTATCCTGAGCAGTGGTCTGTACCCAAATGGATGGCAGTTTGTCACACTGAATTTGGCCATGATCATTATGTCATTGACATTTTGCGTTAGCACTAAAGGTATAAACCTCAGTCACTTGCTCTTTGAACATTCAGTTGTCTTCTCTTACCATATCAGTAGCAATGCTTCGCAGCTGCATGAGTGAATAACACTGATTCTGTCTACTCTAAGAAGAGGTCAAGTATCCACCACAGCCTATATTTTAACATTTTGTGGGATATAATTTTTATTAACATATTAATTCGCATATTGCTGTTTTAGTCTGCGCCAGCTCTGCTGCCCATATTAGATAACTACATTGTAGCAGAGCAAAAAGAAAAAGCTCTCATGTTAAAATTCCTTGTATGTTTCCTCTGCTTTAATAATTTTCTAAACCCTCAGTATTTAAGCAGAATGAGTAGTATGCAATCATGTTAAATTTCAGTTGTGGAGGGGTGAAGAATTGTATTTACTTAACTTTTCTTGTTTCAGGGTAAGCCTCCAACAAAGAAAGCAAAAGTCCTTCAGAAACAACCTTTAGTTGCTAAATTAGCTGCCTATGCTCAATATCAAGCTACCTTGCAAAATCAAGCAAAGACAAAAGCAGGTAATTCTGGTGAGTGTAATAAAAGAGAAATATTATTCATCTGACTGGTTTCAAGTAACAGCATTTTAACCTTGGGTTGCATTTGGACTGTATGTTTTTTCTGTTAGCACATTAAGACTGTGTGCTTCCTGGTATCAAGTGGATGGTTGTTAACGATTGTAGAAGGGAGTAATTGACATACAAAGACATTCTAATGGTGGTGGTGATGTGTTTGTAAATCCAAGTGGGACATCCCCAATTAGAAATGGGAAATTATTTATTCATATTTATATTCATATTATTTGATCAAGTTCTTTAATCTTTATGGGAACACAAAAGTTATGATGAGAGTAGGTTTTGAAAAGAGAGTCTTACTGTGTGTCCCTAGAAGACTCTGATCTGGGGAGGCACTTGTTCAGTGGTAGAGTTCTCACCTAGTGCACAATTCCTAGCACCACCAAAAAAGAAAATCTGAAATCGAAAATATTTTGAAATATGTGCCATTTAAGCACCAATAAAGTCGATACAAATGCCTGAAAATCCATGGAACTCTGAAATCTGTTATACTTTTGGTAGCAAGTATTTAGAAAAGGGTTTTAACCAGTAAAAGCTCATGTTATTTGGAAAAACAAAAGTTATGATGAGATATATGATGGGTTTTGAAAAGAGGGTCTTACTATGTGTCCCTAGAAGACTCTGAATCCCCCCTTGCCATCACCTTTCAAGTGCTTTGAGTACTTTTCACCAAAAAACTTTCTTTTGGGGGTTTGTTCTTTTTGGGTTTTGGTTTTTTTTGTTGTTTGGTTGGTTGGTTGGTTGGGTTTTTTGTTTGTTTGTTTGTTTTTTTGGTTTGTTTGTTTGTTTGAGACAGGGTCTCTCTGTGTAGCCCTGGCTATCCTGGAACTCACTCTGTAGACCAGGCTGGCATCAAACTCAGAGATCTGCCTGCCTCTGTCTCCAGAGTCTCCCAGGTGCTGGGATTAAAGGAGTGTGCCACCACAGCTGACTGGGTGGTAGTGCTCACCTTTAATCCCAGCACTCAAAAGGCAGAGGCAGGAGGAACTCTGTGAGTTCGAGGCCAGGCTGAGTTCCAGGAAAGGTTCCAAAGCTACACAGAGAAACCTTGTCTTGAAAAACAAAAAAAAAAAAAGAAGAAGAAAAGAAAGAAAAACAACAAAATAATAATAATAACAACAACAACGGGCTCGCAAGGTGTAGCTCAGCAGGTAAAAGTTTAGAAACCTGAATTTAGTCCCTGGGCCCCCCACATATTCCCCAATAAATGTTAAATAAACAAAGAACGCTTTTTTTTTTTTTTTTTTTTTTTTGGAAATCAAATGTTGGAGAATTATATCTAAGCTTCCTTTATTTCAGCAATCTCCGTGGAAGGCTTCAGCTGGGGTAACTACATCAACAGCAATAGCTTCGTAGCAGCTCCAGTCACCTGTTTCAAACATGTGAGTATGGAATTTCTCCCTTACCATGAAATGTGTGATCTTTAAATCCGAAGAAACATAACACCTCGTCATCTTATCCTTAGAAAGGTTGTGTTATACAATAAATAAAAAATGTTTCTCCTTTATTAATTATTATACCTAATAGTTAAGAATAACTTGTGTTTTACAAGTAAAATCTTCATGTTAGCCCAACAAAAAAGCCCTTTTTGAGGGCTTCTGAAGTGTTGTAGCTCAGTGGTAAGGTGATTGTGTAAATCATTCAAGGCCCTGTGTTTTGCCTCCAACGTTAAAAAATTTTTTTACTTGCAGGCTGGTGAAATGACTCAGCAGTTAAGAGAAGTAGCTGCTCTTCCAGAGGACTAGGGTTCAATTCCCAACACCCACATGGTAGCTCACACTTGTCTGTAATTCCAGTTCCAGGGCTTCTGACATACATGCAGGCAAAATACCAATGTGTTTTTTAGTTGCAATATGAGTGATTTTGAACAATAAAAATTACTATCTCCCCAGACGCAGTGGCGCACACCTTTAATCCCAGCACTCAGGAGGCAGAGCCAGGCGGATCTCTGAGTTTGTGGCCAGCCTGGTCTACAGAGTGAGATCCAGGACAGACACCAAAAACTACACAGAGAAATCCTGTCTCAAACAACACCCGCCCCCCCCAACAAAAAAAAAAAGAAATTACTGTCTCAACCAGTTTCCATGTTAAACCATAGGAAACATGAAATATATAGGAGGAGTTCTGTAACAAAACTGGTTGACTGCTAGCAGCATCATGTGGGTCAGCCTAATACATCCCAAGAACTTTGCAATTTGAACAAGTAATTTCTGAAAGAGGTGTCTTTCCTCCAGTTCTGTTTTTGCCTCCAAATGTAAAATCACACACCAAAGAAGCAACAGGAATGTTTTCTTGTGAGCTGGAGTAAGTGATCTGTGTCATTAAAAACAGTTTGAAAGGTGGTGTTTTCAGAGCATCTGATGTAAAAACAATGTGTCAATATCATGTTATTTCACTTTGATTTATCTTTGGTAGTTTGCCCTAATATTTCTTAACCTGACATGAATAATTTATATTTAAAGACTGTCTACTGTGCATACGTAAACAGAAAAGAAATCAGTGCAGTTTTGTTCTCACTTAGCATTTTACTAAGGGTTTTATTAAATAACCGCATGTGAACAAAACTGCACATACTTTCTTACTAGCTTATTAATTCTCTAGTGTAAATGTATATTAAAGCCCGGTGCATTAATTTGTTGGTTTTCTTCCTTTAATGTACAAATGTTAAGCTCTTTGTCTGTGGCATGCTGTCTAAGACAACCTAAAATGCAACTTTTAAGTGCTTAGCCGAGAGTCAAGTGGGTGATTTATTCTATACTCTTGATAATACAGGGACATACTGGGGAAGAACAGAGTAACGTATATGGTTGCATTATGTACAACAGCTACAAAGAGTACTGCAGAGCTGGAGTGTCACTCACAGGACACCTACCCAGCCACACAGATCCTGTACTTAGCACTGCAGAGCATAAAGCACAAACTCAGTCCTCAGTGTTGCTCTGTGGTGCTGAGATGCTCAGAATTCCATAGTAAGTCTTCATCCCAGATTCCTGACACACTTGTCTGTTGTCTCTTTTTAAATGGCTTTCATCTTTCTTTAGATCTTCTTTTTAATGTTTTATGTCATAAACTAGGTCAAGCCTTTTTATATAAGTAACCAGAATATTTTAAAAATAGCATTCAAGGTCCTGAAAGTGTATTTCAGTTCCTGTCCATATCTTTGAACAGTTATACTGAATGAAGTTGAGTACATCTCTTAAAATAATTAAGTTGGTTGATTTTGCTTACAGCTTTGCTATTTTAAGATTGAAATGGTCATAGGACAGATAATTCTACCTTGGAAATAAGTACAATTCCAGAAAGGAATGGAAAAATAAATACTAAATTAAGAGTTGTGGTTATGTGAAAGGGAGCTGTTTGAATGGGGTTGGAGATAGTAATAAAGGACCTATTTTATAATTTAAAATTCAGTTCAGGATCTGGGTATGGTAGCATATACTTATAATCCCAGCACTTGGGAGGTGGAAGCAGGAGGATCCAAGAGTTCAGGGCTATCCTTGGCTACATAGTGAGTTCAAGACTAGCAGTAAAGGTTATTCTATGGCATAGAGTGGAGCAGCTAACTTATTAATAAGGATAATGTGACATCTTCCCTTCTCACTCAGAATGAAGCATCTGTCGGTTATGTGGAGCCCATCCCTGTTCCGCTCACCTTTTTTTTTTTTTTTTTTTTTTTTTGAGACAGGGTTTTCTTTGTGTAGTTTTGGTGCCTGTCCTGAATCTCGCTCTATAGACCAGGCTGGCCTTGAATTCACAGCGATCCGCCTATCTCTGCCTCCCAGGAGTGCTGGGATTAAAAGTGTGCACCACCACCACCGACCCACTCACCTTTCTTTACTGCTTCCTCCTTATCAGAGAGGAAAAGCTTTGTCTTGGTACATTGAATTTGCTCTATTGCTTTGATCAACATTTCAGATGAAGCCATTTGATTTAAGGGGTAGAACTCATGCTAACCTCGATTTTATTCTTCAGAGTTGACTCTCCAGTCTTCTGGAGATCATTTTCTATCTTGTCTCTAAGAGAAGTTACTGACTTGGGCTGTGGGAAGTCTCTTACCAGGAATTACTGGGAGCAGAAGACCCTGTCTCATAGCACCATCCCTCTAAGACTTATCACATTCTCTAACAGGTTTTCTTCTTAAGAGACCCACGTCTGCTCTCTAACCCACTTGGGTATCAAATAGGAACCTTCTTCCTGGTAGAGATTCTTTTTCAAACCTAATTTATAAATACTCATCTCTAATATGTGATGCAGAGGCAAAGCTGTTCTGGTTGAAATGGGAGTTGTGAGTGTGTTAACAGAATCCTTACTGCCTGGATTCTCCAGTTTAACCAACCTCTTCTCAAGTGTTGGTCCAAATACCCTATTGTCAGCACTTAAAATAGTCAGATATTTTCAAGTAGGAAATTCTTTAAATTTCTGTAAATGAAGTTCCACAACATACGTTGTAAGACTAGAGAGATAGCTCAGCAGTTAAGCTCATACACTGCTCTTTCAGGACTGAAGTTCTGTTCCCAGTACCCATGTTGAGTGGTTCAGAACTGCCTGTAACTCCAGTTCCACAGAGATCTGATGCCTATGTCCTCCTTGGACACCTACATACACATACACAAAGCCACAGACATACATAAACATAATTAAAATAAAAATATCTAAGAGTCAAGCATTGGTGGTACACACCTGTAATCCCAGCACTCAGAAGGATAAACCAAGTGGGTGGCCATTGTATTGGCAGCCAGCCTAAGATGTGTACTCAGTACCAGACCAACAAGGTGACATAGCATGACTGTCTAATAAATAAACAAAGACTCTTTGGAACCAACTTTGGTGCTGTAGCCCTGTAATCTCAGCTACAAAAGGATCACAAGTTTAAGGCCAGCCTAGGCAATTTGATGAGACCTCATTGTCACCAAAAGAAAGAAAGATAAGTCTACAATGAAAATTAAGTCCCCTTTTGTCCTTTCCCATATTATTTCTTACCTAATAAAATCTGACTCAGACTTCAATCACAGCAAGAAACTACACTGATTGGTTTGGCAGAGCAAATTGGTCTCTAGTCATTGTCTACTTTACATTGGCAATCCTGAGTTGGAAATCACTGAATTGGATAATAAAATTTTTACTAAATCATAAATTAACCAGATACAGTGGCACATACTGGCTTTCCCAGGAGTCAGGAGGCTGAGGCAAGAGCACTGTGAGTTCCAAGCCAACCTGGCTGCAGTGTGAGACTATCAAAAACCTCAAAACAAGGGAGGAAAAATGTGATCTTTAATGTGTAGTCAGAAAGCTGACAGCTTCTTCAAAATCCTTTAGCTTACCTAGACCATTTCTTAAATAAAGCTTTACTACTTTTTTGAGAAGCTGGGTTATAATTTTAAACTTATTTCATTTTTGTAATTTAAAGTCCTTAGTTCTTTTTCAGATTACTTTTGTTATTTTAATTATGTATATGTTACATGTGGGTATGTGCACATAAGTACAGATGCCCATGGAGGCCAAAGATGTCAGATCCTCTGAAGCTGGAATTACAAGTGGGTATGAAACACCTGGAGAAACAAACTAAAGTCCTCTACAAAGGGAGTATGCACCGAGCCCTTTCTTAGTTCTTGGGTAGTAATAGCCACACAAGGCAAAATAAAACAAACAAACAAAAAAGAACCCATAATAATAATATAGAACTATATACCATTTAGATAATGCTGTGTAGATTCAGCAGATTCGCAGATATTTATCTGGGTGGGGGACGGTTGGCAGAGAATTGAGATAGGGTCTCTCACTACGTAGCCCAGGCTGACCTAGAACTCAGTCTTCTTGCCTCAGCCTCCTAAGAGGGATTATAAAGATGTGCCATCATGTGTAGCTATGCTGTGACTTGGGCTTGGAGGTGTGGGGGGCAGTGCTGGGTTTTGTGGTAGCAGGTGGGGGTGGGAATGATTTATTGATTGGTTGATTTTCAAAGCAGAATCTCTGTAGACGAGACCACTCTGGAAATCATGGCAGTCCTCCTGCCTCAGCTTCTTCTTGTTTGTTGGTATTAGAGACATGGTTTAACACACCTAGCTTATACTATGACTTTAAAGCTGAGTTAGTTTGACCTTTTCATTCTGCCTCCATGAGTATACCTTGTATCACTTATATAATACAGTCTTTCTGTTATTTTTTTTTTCTCTGACCTGAGTGCAGCTTTTTTAAAGAAATAAGTTTTTATTCATTTACTTGCAACATGTGTCAAATATACTTGTTTTAATGGAGAGATGGCTCAGTGGTTAAGAGTACTGGCTGCGCTTCCAGAGGTCCTGAGTTCAATTCCCAGCATTCACATGACAGCTCACAACAGTCTGTAACTGCAGTTCCAAGGGATCCAACACCCTCACACATGCAGGAATACAGACAAGACACCAATCCACAGAAAATAAAATTTAAAAAAAGAAAAGAAAAGAAAAACAGAAGGCCTTTGTAGTAAATTTTTTTTGTAGCAAAATTCATGATATGATTTCTCAAATACATGTTTATTAGGAATATTATTCAACTAAAATTACCTTTTAGGTTGTCTTCCCCTCTGTCCTTGACTCACAGAAAGAGAACGCTAGAAAATGCATGATATAACTTCATCTCCTTTATAATTAAAGATAGAACCTCCATGCGTCACCTTAGATTATAAAAGAGGTGGTTAAGAGCACTTGTTACTCTTTCAGGGGTCCCAGGTTCAATTCCCAGCATCCACATAGTGGCTCACAGCCTTCTGTAACTACAGTTTCAGAGGATCCAAACCCTTCTTCTGTCTTCTGAAGGCACCAGGAACAGACACTCATGCAAGCAAAACATTCATGTACATAAAACAAAGATAAATCTAATCTTTGTGGCTGGAGAGATGGCTCAGTGGTTAAGAACACTGGCTGCTCTTCCAGAGGACCTGAGTTCGATTCCCAGCAACCACATGGTGGCTCACAATCATCTTATTGTGGGATCTGATGCCCTCTTCTGGTATAAAGGCATACATGTAGATAGAGTGTTCATATACATTAAATAAATAATAGATCTTTAAGAAAAAAGAAAACTTGAGTTCATTTCTGGCACTTAGTGTTCCACCTAAGCTAACACTAACATGAAATACATTCTCTACAAAGGCAGAGAGCCCCCATACTAAAAATCACCTGCCATAGGTTTTCAGGAAAACCTAATTTAAAGGAAGCCTAAGTAAATCTAAATGAATGTCTTAACTTCGGACTCTATCCCAGAGTGAAATTTGTTTTTCTTTTGGTATTTCATAATGATTAAACCGTGTTTTGTTTTATTTTAATTAGGCAGTTTTAAACCCAAGTGTGGTGGTGCATACCTGTAATCTCATCACGTAGAAGGCTTCCTTGTTTGGGAAGCTGAGGCAGGAGGATCACAGCGAGTATAAGGCTAGTTTGGTCTGCATACTTCCAGGCCAGCCTAGGCTACAGAGTAAGACCTTGTCTCAAAAAAAAAAAAAAAAAAAAAAAAAAAAGCCTTCAAATTAGTGACTTCTACTTTTTTTTAAGCATATGTGTAGCATTTTTCTCAAGTGTTCTCAAACATTCCATTTTCCTTTTGTATTTTCCCTGCACTCCCCATCTCTTTGCTACCCTCACCCCCACTCCACCCCCAGTAGATTCTGGTGTCAGATCAAAAGGTGAGTATGATTTCTGGAGAGAATAGGTTGGAGCTTTTGTTTTGTTTGGTTTTGTTTGGGGAAGGGCAGAAGCTGAGATAGGGCCTTGCTATGTGTCCCAAGCTAGCTTCAGACTCAAAAGGTTCCTGCCTCAGCCTCCCACGTGCTGCGATTACAGATGGGCAGCACTGTGCCTGACTTCTTTCCTTGTCTTTTTTGACCAAACATTATTTCATCTTTTTCTAATAGGTACACTTTATTAATCAAGTACTTTTTCATTCGGAGATATAGTAATGGTGGATTTTGCTTTATCATGGGGATAAATTCTTTCTTGATTTCCTACCTGCAGCTTCAGGTCTAACCTCTGCCCATTTATACTCTCTAAAGATTGAGTGTGGTTATCAAAAATTGGAGGTTAGCAGTGCTGTAGAAGGAAATGGTTATTTCTGTATGCATCATGTGTGCCCTCTTAGAGTCTGAATACCAGTCATCTGGGCTATTGGACTAGCTGGGAATGTTCTCAAAGTGAAGGAAATAAGACTTCCTGCCAGGTTATTTTCCTTCAGATAGATAGGTTATCATACATTTGTGTTGGGGACCCCTCAGCATTTGGATTTGGCCATCTCTACAGGACCTGATGACAGCTTACTTTGCAGGGAAGGAGAGTCGCTCCCAGATAGCTCTCACGAGTGGCCCTGGAGCAGGAAGTGGTGGAGCAGATCTTCCTTGTTTGGGAGGAGCCTGAGGTAGACCTCGCATCCTGAGTCTGGAAGGTAAATTTGTTGTTACCTGTAAATGATGGTTCTGCTAGTTCATGCTATACCAATCCAGACTTCAGAGGTATCCCTCCTGCCAGCAGGAGAAGACAGATGACTTGGATGAAGATGGCTGTCAAGCCCTGGGTCATTCCGTCTTCCACACTTAAAAGAATTTTTTTTTTTTTTTCAAAAAAAGGGCAGATTTATCTATGAAATCACTATCATTTCAACACATCGAGCACATACTTTGTTTTAACTGTAGTGCTCTATCTTGTTGATGTTTGTTTCTTTATTTTTTTTTTCATAGAGTGAACCATATGGATTGGTTTAAGAGGGCCTAGCAGAACCACAACCTTACAGGCAAGAACAAATGTCACTTTCTGCTACTTTCTCCTATACCAATCCAGACTATAGGGACCAAACCAAAGATCTCCCACTCAAGTGAGCATTCATTGCCTTTTTTTTTAAGTAAATATTGATACTTCTTTAATAAATAGCACTAAAAAGTATTTTCTTCAAAGATAATACTGAAGTTTTAAAAAATAATCAGCACAACAGATTGTCAAGTCTAGCTCAGAAAGGAGTCCTGTATGCAAATTTCGTTTAGCATTGTGCCCACCTAACCTGTAGCTTCTCAGCATAACCACAGCTCTTCTCAATAAAAAACAAATTAACAGATTTGGCAGTCAAGCAAAGAGTAGCTACCCTCCTTGAGTTTCATGCAGCTTTGTGCATGTAATTACGTGCACCTATCTTCTCTGATTGCTAAGCCTTACAAGAAATGAGTATATATATGGTCTTTGTATTTATATATGTTAGCTTAGTTTGTGCTACACGTCTTCCTTCTAGCCTCTCCTTTTCTGATCATATCTGCTGGCAATAGGGATGGCCCTACAGTCTAGAATGATGTAGGGGGAGGTAGCAGAACCTGAAGGGTCCAGTCTTCCTGTTTAAAAAGGAAAACCAGGCATGGTGGCACACACACCTATAACCCTAGCACTTGGTTGGGGGGAGGGCTGTGGCAGGAGCATTGCAAAGTGGAGGCCAGTGTGGTATAATGGCAAATTCCAGGCCAACTTGAGCTACATAGCAAAACCCTGTGTCAAAAGGGGAGGGGGTAGTTTTGTTTTTTCCTTCCCTCTTGGAAAGATGTATATGTGTTCCTTCCCCCATAATCACAAATAATTGAGATCGGGCGTGTCTCTCAGTTAATAAGGTGTACTCATTGCTTGCTACTCAAAGAGTTAGCCATTAACTGATTTTGTCTTTGGTTTCTAGATCTTAGTTCACTATTATTTGACATTCTGTTTCCTTCAGAAATTTGTAACTGTTTGTAGAGGGCAGGAGTTAAATATTGCTTTAGACTGACTCTATTTTGGGTTACCATCAAAGTATAAGGGGCATTCCTTCCGTGGAATAACATTTTCCCAATGTCTATATTTGCTAGTTCATGTCTATGCTTTCTTATCTTTTAATTTTGAGGCTGTTTTGTTTTCACCTGATTTATTCATATTATTAGGCCTTCTGGAACCTCACCTTATCCTTTTATTTATGTCCAGTGTTCTACATTTCATGGAAACCTGATTATCCAGGGCCAGAGAGACTAGAATTATCAGCGCTTATGAGTCATTATAAACTCGTGTACTTGACTTAATTTACTGTTGCATAAAGCCCAAGTAATTGTGTATTGCCTTGCAGTTTAGGGACTCAGGAATGGGAACGTTACCTTTTGGGCAGTGTGATTGTTATACTCTTAGGTAGTTTTCTCAGTTGCCATCTTAACCAGTAGTATGGAGACCAATGATCAATAGCTCCAACATTGGAAGTTTTCTTTTCATAGTAATTGTTGCATGAGAAATTTTGAGATAATAAGTTATTTAACAATTTACTGCAGGCCTCGTTTCCCAAATCCCTTCAACTTCCCCCCATAATGACTTTCCCACTGCTTTTTCCTGTCTGTCTGAATAGACTGTATTTACATTTTATGGATTTAACTTATATTTGAAATTCACATGCTTGTTTTATTTGTCCAGATCACATTGAAACCTGTTAATTGTAATTAATTTTTTTCCTACTCTTGGGCAAGATCTTTAAAAATTAAGGATTAAAATATTTTCATTCAGTACACATTAAAAACACTAAATTCCTCAAGTCACCTTGATTTTATGATGTTGGCCAAGTTTGTAATTTGGGTTTTAGAATAATTATTACTTAAATGTCACATATGGGCTTGAATTTTGAAGTCAATGTGGTTCTAATAGGTGCAGATTCTGTCTTCTGTATTGAATTTGTTACTTATTCTGGCTTTCTCCAAGTAGAATTCTTTACAACAAGGAATAGAAATTATACTTTAAGAAAATATGAATGGATTAAAATGACATTTTTATTTGAATATTCCATTATTGATGATACTAATTTTGAATGGTATTTCGTGCTTATGTTACTAAGATATTAATTTAATAATTTTTGTATGACAGGCACCTATGGGGACCTGCTGGGGTGATATCTCAGAAAATGTAAGAATAGAAGTTCCCAATACAGACTGCAGTCTACCTACCAAAGTCTTCTGGATTGCTGGAATTATAAAATTAGCAGGTGAAAAGCATACATGATGATTTACTAGAAAATGCCAGGGACGCAAACTTTTGTTAAATAAAAAAAGAGTATAAATTTTGCGGGTATTACCAAATTAATAATATATGTGTAGTAGGAGTTGGCAGATTTTTTTTTTATATAAATAGCTAGACAATAAGTATTTTTGGATTTGTAGGGTTTGTGGTTATTGCACTACCATTTCCCCCACTTTAACATGTGAACAACTGTAGCAAAATATAAACAAGTGGTTATAACTGTAGAATTTTATTGATGAAATTTGGGTCTCAGAAAGCTACCACATCTTTATCTGAAGGAAATATTGTTCCTTCAGTTCTTTCTAGCCATTTTAAAAAAAAAAATCTTCCAGACGGTGGTGGTGCATGCCTTTAATCCCAGCACTCGGGAGGCGGGTGGATCTCTGTGAGTTTGAGGTCTGGTCTACAAAGTGAGTTCCAGAACAGCCAGGACTGTTACACAGAGAAACTTTGTCTCGAAACAACAACAACAAAAAAAAAAAAAAAAAAATCAGGCAGTTGGCCAGGCCAACTGGGTGAGCTTTATCTCCAGCTTGTCTCCCTATAACAGTCTGAATTTTGCTTTACTATACTGCCTATATAGAGTTACCTAAAAGTGGCCTTGGTGCCAGGTGTGATGGCCAGCACTGGGGAGGCAAAGGCAGGTGGATCTCTTAGTTTGAGGCCAGCCTGGTCTATGGAGCGTGTTCCAGATCAGCCACACCTGTGTAACAGAAAGAAAGACCTTGTCTCAGAAAAAAACAAAAACGTATCCTGGATGGGTGGGGGGTAAATTCAAGGCCTTGTGTGCTGCTAGGCAAGGCCTCTGACAGTAAGCTGCATATCTACCCCCTCAAAATAATTCTGATTACACTTTCCTCTTCCAGCGTCATCAGTAGTGTCTTTATTCTTTAAGGTAGTCACAGCTTGCAGCTTCACCCTGACAGTTTTTTGTTTTTTGTTTTTTAATAGCTTCCCCAATATAAATGATCTGTTAACATGAAGCTGTTCTTTCTTTGGAAGTTTTGTTTTGTTTTTTTTTTTAATCTTATCCATGCCTTTGATCACTGTGGCAAGAGTCCAGGCTCTGTGTTTTCTCCTATCCACTTCAATCCTAGGTCTTTTCCTTAAGACATCTGTCTACATAAGCATTCTTTAAATGCTTCTGTTGTTAGCTATGCTATAATTCATGACAGCATTTATGTCCCAGATGTTTGAGATACCTGCATGTAAATAGTTCAAAAGATAGCACCATTTACTGTCAAAATTATTCCTAATTACTGATACTGCTTTTATATTTCTGTGTTTTCTGTTTGCCTCATATATCTTCTAAGTCACTTTGCTGTTTTGGTAGTAAGCCTCAGAGAAGGCAAGAAAATCCCCCAAAAATGTATGGCCCAGCTAGCCTGGCATACACCGTGGCAGACAACAAAAAGACCTTATCTCAAACAGGGTGGAAGGGGAGGACTAACATGATTGTCCTCTCACACAACCCAAAAACAAAACTTTAAGAACTGTTTCAGACATTGATCACACTTAACATTCTAGCACTTGGGAGGTAGAGGGAGGAGCAGGTTGTCTCCAGCCCTGTACTCAGTTTGATGCCAGCTTCTTCATCTACATGAGACCCTATCTCACCATTTGTTTTCACTGAGGTGTTCCCCCTTCTGAGAATTTGAGAAATTATAAATTGAAATGCAGAGGGAGAAGCCATGCTCTGAAAAACTGTCTTTGTATTACTAAGGAATTCTCAGAGTTGGACCATAGTCCAACAGGATCAGTATTCTCAGGGACTTAGAAGTATAGATTGTCCACACCAATCCCTGGCATGAGAGGGAGCCCCTGGAAGGGACTACCCTCTGCTTATAAACAACAACAGGCAGTTCTGCTACAGAAGGAAAGCAGAGTTTGACGCCATCACCCTAGGGGCTGGCTGAATCATTGTAGTTTTGTTATCTTACTATGTAATGATCATTTTGTGGGTTTTAGGTTACAATGCCCTTTTGAGATATGAAGGATTTGAAAATGATTCTTCTCTGGACTTCTGGTGCAATATATGTGGGTCTGATATTCATCCAGTTGGTTGGTGTGCAGCCAGTGGAAAACCTCTCGTTCCTCCTAGAAGTGAGTAGCCTCATGGCCATTTTATTTTATTTTAAACTTGACACTCATTGATTTTAGAGGTATGAGTATTTTGCCTGTATGTATGTATGTATGTATGTATTCATACATGCCTGGCCCCACAGAGGGCATTGGAGCCCCCAGAGCTGTAGTTGTAGGCAGTTGTGAGCCACCTTGTGGGTGCTGGGAATCAAACAGCAACAAGTGCTCTAAACCACTGGGCCAACTGTCCAGCCCCGTGGTCATTTTAAATGTGTATATCTTAATGGTGTCTTACACATAATATCCTAAAGTGGTACAGAAATTAAAATATTTTTATGTCAAATAGTTTTTATGTTAGCAAAGCATACATACTTTCTCCATTCTTGCTACTTTTCAGCGCCTTAATTCATACTCATGATTTCCAGAGAAACTTGTTAACCTTGTTTTGTTTTGTTTTGATTATTTTGTAAAACAGTTCTGTTTGCTAAAGGATAACTAGTTATTTCTTTTGTTTTAGCTGTTCAACACAAATACACAAACTGGAAAGCTTTTTTAGTAAAAAGACTTACTGGTGCCAAAACGCTTCCTCCTGATTTCTCACAAAAGGTAAAAATCGGATCATTATGAATTGAAGAGCTCCTTTAAAAGAATTACTTAGAAGAATTTTTAAAGAATTATAATTTCTGAACCGTTAAATATCAAAATATATGTTCAGAAAGGATGGCTCGTACTTATGTCAGTACTCTAGAGACTGAGGCCAAAAGATGGCCAAAAGTTTAAAGTTAACCGCTAGACTAAAAAATGAAACCCTATTCCCCAAAACAAAACAAGAGCCTGGCATGGTGATGTGCATGTTTAATGCCTGTACTTAGGAGGTAGAGGCTGGTGACTCTCCATGAGTTCAAGGTCAGCCTTATCTGCATGGCAGGTTCCAAGACATCCAGGGCTAGTGAGACCCTGCCTCCAAAAAATAAAAAGAAAAAAAAAAAAAAAATATATATATATATATATATATACACATATATATATATATTTAATATTGACAGGGCAATGTTGAAACTACTTGTATTCCTTTGTCATGAGTCTCAAATGGGATTTTTTTCTGTTTTTGTTTGAAGGTTTCAGAGAGTATGCAGTATCCTTTCAAACCTTGCATGAGAGTAGAAGTAGTTGACAAGAGGCATTTATGTCGAACAAGAGTAGCGGTGGTGGACAGTGTAATTGGAGGAAGATTAAGGTTAGTGTATGAAGAGAGCGAAGACAGAACAGACGACTTCTGGTGCCACATGCACAGCCCCTTAATCCACCATATCGGGTGGTCTCGAAGCATAGGCCATCGATTCAAAAGATCTGGTAAGCAACTGTCACAAAAACTTGTGAAAGTATCAGTGAGTTTGAATAAACTACTTGGTTGTTTCTACAAAGCTTAGATCAAAGATAGCTTTCTAGTTTGACTATTATACTGTAATTACGGTACTAATTCCCTGTGTCCCTTCGTCTTCTTACCCAAATAATATTTCATGCATGAGGCCATGGATTTAATTTCTAGCACCCAAAAAAAAGAAAAAGAAAAGAAAAATTTAAATCTGTTTTTCCTCACAACTACAATTGTCTCATTCTTTTCTTGTCTAAACCATTTGAAAGATGTGAAAGGATCTCATTTCCACTTAATTGTCATCTAAATGGCAAGATTAAGTTTGAGACATGATACTAAACACACAAAAACATTCTTCTAGAAATGCCGTGCAGGCTATGCAGGAGTGTCAGGCATGATGATCACTAGTTCAAGGACAGCCTCAGCAACTTAGTGAGCCCCTGCCTCCAAAACAGCTGGGGAGATCACTGTTAAGAATATTTGGCAGCCAGGCGGTGGTGGCACATGCCTTTAATCCCAGCACTCAGGAGGTAGAGGCAGGCGGATCTCTGTGAATTCAAGGCCAGTCTGGGCTACAGAGTGAGTTCCAGGACAGGCTCCAAAGCTACACAGAGAAACCCTGTCTTGGAGGAAAAAAAATAAAATATTTGGCGTGAGTGCGGCGATCTGTTCAATCTCCAGTACCACACCAAAAGGGAAAAAAAGCCGCTGATGTTGTAATTCCCTTACTGTGAAATTACCAGCATTGTAATTAACTGAAATGTAATAGCATGTGTACATGTGCTCTGAAGATAGAAAAGTCTATTAATATTACTCACCATCATAAATGTAGAAGACATGGTTTTTTTTGCTTTTGTTTTTGCCATGTTTTAGAGTATTACATACCTTGTGAGTTTAAACCCTTCAAGGAAGCATGGGTTTTTTTTGATCTTCTCACAAATGCTGACAGATTAGTATGTAACTTTTCTTTGTAGATATTACAAAGAAACAGGATGGACATTTTGATACACCACCACACTTATTTGCTAAGGTAAGAAGTTTATACAAGAGCCCTCATTTGTAAATTAGGTTGAAAGAGGGTTGTGGGGTTTTTCCTAAGATTATGGATATCACATATGCTCACTTAAAAAATTAAAATCTGTAATCCTTAAATGTCACAAATTCTTATTGTACTCATTCCTAAATTATGTGTACCTGTATAGATTTTTTTCTGTTCCCTAAACAAAGGGAGTTACAACATTAGGTACATAGGAAAGGCATCTGGTAAATGTTTTCAAGTTGAAAATTTTGTGTGTGTGTGTTTCAAGACAGTGTTTCTCTGTGTGACCTTGGCTGTCCTGGAACTTGCTGTGTAGACCAGGCTGGCTTTGAACTCAAAGATCCACCTGCCTCTGCCTCCTAAGTGCTGGGATTAAAGACATGCACCACCATCACCTGGCCAGAAATATTTTCATTATTAAAATGAAAACATTTAGGAGGCTGAAGCAAAAGAATTACCACAAGTTTCATGCCAGCCTGTGCTACAGAGAATTACCGTGTCTCAGGGAGTTGGGGTCAGGGGCACATTTATGGGCCAGAAAGAGATAGCTTAGCAGGTTCAGGTACTATTGCACATCCTGATGCTCTGAACATCTGTAAAAAGCCTGGTGCAGATACCATGGAGTGCATGTGTAATCCAAGCTGCTCCCTACAGCAAAATGGGAGGTGCAGATAGGAGAATCGCCCAGAAGCTTACAGCTCATACAGCCTGCAGTACACATTGCAGCAGACGAGAGAGACCCTGCCTCAACACACCAAATAAATAATTCTAAAGGACATGTATAATAGTGTTGTATATGCTTTCTATAGGTAAAAGAAGTAGACCAGAGTGGAGAATGGTTCAAAGAAGGAATGAAATTGGAGGCTATAGACCCATTAAATCTTTCTACAATATGTGTTGCAACCATTAGGAAGGTAAGAGAGAATTTGTTCTAAATTGGAGAAATTCAGTCAGAAGAACCAGGTTTAAAATCATAAGGGAGCCTCAAGCAGATGTATTTTGGGAAAAAAAAAAAGATATGTACGTCTGGATCTTCATTGGGAAGAAAGTTACTAAAACTTTCTAATGTTGAAATACTTGTACAAATCAAACACCTACAGGTATCACAAATTTATTTTAAAACAATTCTTTGGTGTGTGTATATATATATATATATATATATATATATAAAATTTTACTGTTTATTAAAGACAAAATCAAATTTACATACTAATGAGATGAATATGCTTGTTGTCTAATAGAACAATCCAAATACAGGTTAATTTGATACTTACATGCTGAAGAATGAGGTAAGAATAATCTCAGAGCCGGGCAGTGGTAGCACGTGCCTTTAATCCCAGCACTTGGGAGGCAGAGGCAAGCAGATGTCTGTGAGTTTGAGGCCATCCTGGGCTACAGAGTGAGTTCCAGGAAAGGCGCAAAGCTACACATAGAAACTCTGTCTCGAAAAACCAAAAAAAAAAAAAGTCTCAAATTCAGGTGTGAGCTAGGATATTTCAGGAAGCTTCTGTTGTAACAGTATACACAATGTAACATGAGGAAGAGTTTCTTTAGCCTACCCATATAGCCCATCATTGAAGCCAAGGCAGGAACTTCATGAAACAGAGACTACAGAACATTTTTTTTTTTTTAAGACGGGGTCTCACTATTTAGCCTTGGCTGTCCTGAAACTCTGTGTAGACCCAGGCTGACCTGGAACTCACAGAGATCCATCTGCCTCTGCCCCCTGAGTGCTGGGATTAAAGGTGTGTGCTACCATGCCTGGCCTTCAGCTGCTTTACTTACACAGCTGGGACCTACCTGCCTAGGGATATAACAATCAAGAGAATGTCCCACTGATGTGCCCACAGGACAATTTGATAGAGGTAGTTCCTCAATTGAGGTTCCCTCTTTCCTGGTGATTCTAGTTTGAGTCAAGTTAAGAAAGACTAAATCAGCACATTTACGAAATGGCAAGTGGTTAATATGCATACAAAAAATTGGGACTGTAGATGTGTAGCTCAGTGGTAGAGTGTTTGCCTAACATGTGCAAGGCTTTGGGATCAGTCCCCTGTACAAACAAACAAACAAAAAGATGTCAGCAGGGCAGCCAGGGCTACACAGACCCTGTCTTGGGGGGTGGGGGGGAAATGTCAGACTTCAGAGTTGGTTCCACAGTTAAAAGCACTAATTGCTCTTGCAAAAGGATCTAAGTTTGGTTCCCAGCATCTACATAGTGGCTCACGATTATCCATAATTCTAGTTCCAAGCAATCTGATGCTATTTTCTGGCCTGCATGAACACCAGGGACATATGCTGCACAGGCATATATATACAGGCAAAAACACCCATATACATAACTTTTAAAAAAAAAAAAATAAGTACTTTAAGATTTTAAAAAAAAAAAAAAAACCAAGAGCCGGGATGTTTGCGCTAGGAATTGTGAACTAAGTGATTGATCACTTCTGAAGGACTAAAGCAGGAGCTGATGGCAAAGACTAGCTCTCAGAGAACATGTTCGCATGGAGATAAAATAAATCCTGAGACTCGGGAAGGGAGGCAGACTCCAGTTGGTCCTGAAGTTGGTAGTATCTGAGGTCATTGAAACAAAGCAAAGAGCTAAAATCAGAAATGTAAGGGTTGGAGATGAAAAGCCAACTACCAAAAGAGTTATAGAAGGAATAATAGAAGTGTGAATATTAATCAGTAGACTACCTCATCCCCATGCGGTCTGAATGCTTGTAATCCCAGCATTCAGAAAGCATAGGCAGACTAATCTCTGAGTTTGAGGCCAGCCTGATCTGCATAGTGAGTTTGTCTCACTAATAATTAATAGTTATTTGAGGAGGTAAGTACCACGAAAAATAGACCACTGAATTGAGAAAATAAGGTTGTCGGTGAACTTTGCAGTCTAGATAAGGATAGAAATGGGAGAATAACAAATTGCATAGTATGTACCTTGAACTAGTTCTCAGAGTGCAGTCTACTGAATTCACTGCAAATAATAACCTTACACCTTTTGTGTTTGAACCTGTCTCAATTTTTTTGCTTTTTTTTTCCTGGTGGTTATGCAGGATATAAAATATTCTCAGTGTGATGGAAATTAGGAAACATTAGAGTATAAAACATGTATTTGGAAAAGATCTTCTTGTGATCGTTAGGCAAGATGTAGAAGTTGGTCTTGTTTTTTTTTTTTTTTTTTTTTTTTTTTTTTTTTTTTTTTTTTTTTTTTGGTTTTTCGAGGCAGGGTTTCTCTGTGTAGCTTTGCGCCTTTCCTGGAACTCACTTGGTAGCCCAGGCTGGCCTCGAACTCACAGAGATCCGCCTGCCTCTGCCTCCCGAGTGCTGGGATTAAAGGCGTGCGCCACCACCGCCCGGCTTGGTCTTGTTTTTAAAAAAAAAAAAAAAAATGTGAGGAGTTGGAGAGATGGCTCAGAGGTTAAGGGCACTGGCTGCTCTTTGAGAGGTCCTGAGTTTAATTCCCAGCAACCACATGGTGACTCACAACCATCTGTAATGAGATCTGGTGCCCTCTTCTGGCATGCAGGAATACATGTAGGCAGAACACTGTATACATAATAAATAAATAAATATTTTTTTTAATGTGGGAGGAGCTAGACAAGGTGCTCTATAGGTCTGTAATTCCAGACTTGAGAAATTTAAGTCCTAGTTAGTATTAGGAGGTAGGCGTGCTACTTTTTAACAGCAGTCTGATGCATAAAGTGGAGTTAAGAGGACCCTTTGTTGGGCCCAAGCACCCTTATTGTCGTAGAAGAGCATGGTAAGAAAAAGGCAGGTTGAAACTTGAAGAAGGTAGAGGTTTAGCAAGATTATTCACTATAAAAAGTCAGAAGAGAAGGAAAGCATTACCATATTAGGACTAAGATCCTGACACTCAACACTACATGGTTTGGGGGGAGGGGTTTGTTGTTGAAGACAGGGTTTACTGTGTAGCTTTAGCTGTCCTGAAGCTCACTCTGTAGACCAGATTGTCCTAGAAGTCACAGAGATCCACCTCCTTCTGCCTCCCGAGTGCTGGGATTAAAGGCATTTGCCATTACTGCCTGGTTTTAGTGTGTGGGTGTGGGTGTGGGTGTGGGTGTGGCTTGCACCAGTCAACTCGAGGGAGTTGGATCTCTCCTTCCACCAAGTCCTGGGGATTGAACAATGATCATCAGACTTGACAGCCAAACATTTCACACACTGGGCCCTAGATGGTCAAATTATTAAAAGAGTATTGGGGGGGGGGGGGCAGGGGCAGTGGCTCACGCCTTTGATCCCAGCACTCAAGAGGCAGAGTCAGATGATCTCTGTGAGTTCGAGGCCAGCCTGGTCTACAGAGCAAGATCAAGAACAGGCACCAAAACAACACGGAGAAACCCTGTCTCGAAAACCAAAGAAAGAAAGGAAGGAAGGAAGGAGGGAGGGAGGGAAGGAGGGAGGAAGGGAGGAAGAAAGAAAAGAAGAAAAGAAAAGAAAAAGAAGAGAGAGAGTATTTCAATCAGTTATTGGCCAAAGACATTGGTTTTGCCAAATATCTGAAGTCATCTCTGTGTAAACTTGCTTTTCTGAAATCACTTCTGTGTGGTCTTTGTTTCTGGTACACATTAACAGTCTACATCAGTTTCTCTTTATTGAATCTATTTAACATCCAGTAACAAAATGTTTTACTTCTAAAGTGCCTTTATGTAATAGATTTTCCTTTCTTTCAGAATATCATTTAAAATACCATTTTTTTTTTGTAATAGTGGTGTTCATATTCAAGTACTTGGGATTCTCTTGATTTCAAAGGTGCTGGCTGATGGGTTCCTGATGATTGGGATCGATGGCTCAGAAGCTGCAGATGGATCTGACTGGTTCTGTTATCATGCAACCTCTCCTTCTATTTTCCCTGTGGGTTTCTGTGAAATTAACATGATAGAACTGACTCCACCCAGAGGTACTCCATCCCGGTATAAATACTCAGTTTTTAGTCTTGCTTTGTTTCTGTATGGTATCTGCTTATATTTAACACAGCCCTAATTTTCTTGTGTGTGTATTTATACACAGTATGTATGAGTATGAATAGATAGACTAAAGCATGCAAGAGCTGTGGGATACTCTGCAGTCGGACATGATAGTACATGTCGGAAATCCCAGCACTTGGGAGCAAAGGCAGGGGGTCACCCACAAGCTGGAGACCTGCCTGCTCTACATAGTGAGTCTAGGGCTACACAACAAGACCCTGTCTCAAAGTTAATACATTAATTAATTAAAATAAGAACACAAACTTTATATTCTAGCTCATTTTAATAAATTACAGTGAAAGTTTTTCCTGAATCTGTTCATGTTACAATGTGTATCTGTATTTACAGACCCTCTGACATAGTGATCCCAGTACGTTACTGTGCACATAGCTTTTTTAAATACTTTTTATTATTTTATATATATGGGTGTTTTGCCTGTATGTATGTCTGTGCACCATGTGTGTGCTGTGTGCCTGGTGCCTGAGGAGTCAAGAAGAGGGCATCAGATCCCCTGGAACTGTAGTTACAGACAGTTAGGAGCTGTAGGTGCTGGGAATTGAGCCATCTCTCCAGCTCCCACATGAGCATTTTTTAAATGGATACTTAGCCTTCACAGAAATGAGGCCTCTCTCTCTTTAGATCGTCACATGGCTTCTATTTTTGTTTATTTTGTTGAGACATGGTCCCTGTATTCTTAGCTGGTATAGAACTCACTATATAGACTATGGACATTCTCCTGTCTCTGCCTCCAGAGTACTGGGATTAAAGGCGTACATGACCACGCCCAGCTGTGTACCTTTTAAAAGAAAGTATGTCTTAAGCAGCTCTCATGGTTTAACCAGTACCTTTGGCTTGGGTTTTTCTCTAAGTGGGGTTAAGGCAAAGCAAAGATTTGTTGAAAGTATTTGCTCAGCTAGTCTAATTTCTTTCACAAAAAGAAAAATAATCCAGAGTATTAAGTGTTAGACTGTTCTAAAACTTAGTATTTTAGGGAGGGGTTGTAGCTCTTGGTAGTAGGAGCACCTTGCCCAGTATGCTGAGGCCATGGATTAGATCTCTAATGCCACCCAGGGAGAAAAAAGGCAGAAGTCTATCTTGGTAGTAAACAAGAAAGAATCACTTCTGCATTAGGGTAAGGAAACATACACATGTGTCTGCAAAGGAAGACATGTCATACTATGAAGCCAATATGCTCAGTAATGTTAGAACGTGAGTTAGAAGTTCATTTTATCACCAAGTGAAATGTACGCTCTTTCAATCCGATACTTGGAGATGGAGAAGCAAGGGAGAATAAGGTTACCTTCTACTACATAGCAAGTTTGAGGCTAGCCTGAGCTACTTGGGACCTCAATTTCAAAATTAAAAATAGAATTTTTAAAAAACAGATTAAGAAATCATATCACCTAAAACCTACAGAGATTTCATGTACTGAGTTATTTGAGACTATGCTAATTTTAAATGAACTGTTACCTAAACCAGTTGTATTTTTTAGGTTACACAAAACTTCCTTTTAAATGGTTTGACTACCTCAGGGAAACGGGCTCCATCGCAGCACCAGTAAAACTATTTAATAAGGTAAATTTGAATGTGGCATGATCTTAACCTAAGAATGGAAGTTGTTCTTGAGACACAGTTCTTTGCCTTGTATTAGAATTTCTTAGTGAAGATTAACAAAAACAATAAGTATTTTCTTTAGGGAAAGATGTAAGGGGGTTCTTTGTGCCAAGACTGATGTGTAGAGGTCAAAGGGCAAATTTGTGGAGTCAGGATTCTGGGGTCAAATTCAGGTCACCAGGCTTGAACCATTTTGTCAGCCCTAACTATTTGATCTTTAACCAGAGAGAAATGAAGATAAATACTTTTCCTGACTAATTCTTATATTTTTGGTTGTGAGCCTAGCCTTTAACAGCTGAGCCATCTCTCCAGCCCCCTTGACTAATTCTTAAAAGCCTCCCTGTTGCCATATAGTGGCATAACTAAAGAATTGCTGGGAACTTCGGAAATGGTTTTAGATGTATCATTTGCTCTCCTGGTGGTAGTAGACTGCACTGTCGTGAGCACCAGTGTTAACACTTTGTTTCTCTGTGTCAGGATGTTCCAAATCACGGATTTCGTGTAGGAATGAAATTAGAAGCTGTAGATCTCATGGAGCCACGTTTAATATGTGTAGCCACAGTTACTCGAATTATTCATCGCCTCTTGAGGATACATTTTGATGGATGGGAAGAAGAGTATGATCAGTGGGTAGACTGTGAGTCCCCTGACCTCTATCCTGTAGGGTGGTGTCAATTAACTGGATATCAACTACAGCCTCCAGCATCACAGTGTAAGTTGCTAATTAAGAAAACATGTCATTTTATAAAAACCAGCTAATTCTTCAGAGGGCTATCTCATGTAAATCATCTTAGAAGCTCACAGGACAAGAATATATCAATGTCTGAGGAGTTGCCGGGTAAGATACTAAGACTCAGTGATACCACCGAATTAGACCATCTATGCCATGGCAGTGTGAATTCAGTATCAGTTACATAGTAAATAGAGAAAACCAGAAGTCACCAAGTTAAACTACACTGTTGTCAAATTGAACATTGCAGGCTAAAAATGTTATCATTCATACATGTTGTTGAATAGATTCTATTTAGTAGTGAGGTAAATGGTTTTATAAAGACCAAATATACCCTTTAAAAGCAGTGTGTACTTCTGAAAGCATAATGATCTTCATAAAGATAATTCATCCAATTTGTGTCTTGAATTGTAAGCCATTCTCCATTACCAATTTTTCTTTTTTCTTTTCCAGCATCAAGAGAAAGCCAGTCAGCTTCTTCTAAACAGAAGAAAAAGGCTAAGTCCCAGCAATACAAAGGACATAAGAAAAGTGGGTCACCATGTGTTTACATATATTTTCTAATTGTTAAGCAATTGAGGTCACAGTATTCTTGCACAGAAAAGTACATCCCTGTGAGAACTGATGCTTGTTCATTATGTATTATGCTTAAAGGTGCAGTATGACATAAAAGGCAAAATTTTTTGATACTAAGAAACACTTAATTGACAGGAGAAATCAGATATTCTTTATCTGTGTGTTTAAAGCATCACAGATAAAGAATAAAGCCTGAGAATGATTCTTGAAATAATTATAGACCTACTCAAAGTTAATCACTTTTTTAAAACTTTTAATGAAGCCAAAAAGGCAGTGCTTGATGCTTACAGTAGCCATCATTCCTACAAAGTACAGCTCTATCTAGAGTGAGAATCCTGAGAAATCCACATTGAAGGGCTGGGAACAGCTCAGTGGGTAAAATGCAAAGGTGGGAGCCTGATGTGGTGGCATACACCTTTGGTCCTAGCACTCAGGATGCAGAATCTTGAGTTTGAGGCTAGCCTGGTCTATAGAGCAGGTTCCAGGACAGCCAGATCTACACAGAGAAACCTTGTCTCAGAAAAACCACTAAGGTAGAGAATGATAAGCCTCCACAAGGAAGAACACCTCCCTCATACATTTGTATATCACATGTCACAGGCACACACCAAAATAAGTGGGGGAAGTCTGAGTTGGTATCTAGCTAAGTTGGTTTTTAAATGTTTCCTGTAATGTACTTTTCCTTACAGTAAATTGTGGTTGTCATTATTAGCCACAATAATATAAAATGTTTTTCACTACCCTAGAAAGTCACGGGTTTTTCTGTTCAAACTTGGTGTAGAATATCTTAAACAGTGTTTAAGATACTTTTTATAGTAAAAAGTACCTAAAGATTAACCAAATATTCTCTGTTCTTCCTGATTAGCAGTTATTTATAATTTTTTTTAAGTGACAAACCTAATTACTATGCTGATACTATGAAAAACAAGTTTCCAAGCTGAGTGGTGGTGGCACACGCCTTCTGTCCTAGCACTCTGGAGGCAGAATTTGAGGCCAGCCTAGTCTAGAGAGCAAGTTCCAGGATAGCCAAGGCTATGCAGAGAAACTCTGTCTCAAAAAACAAATTTCCTCCCATCATAAAACCGTATCTAGGCCGGGTGACAGTAGTGCACGCCTTTAATCCCAACACTCGGGAAGCAGAGCCAGGTGGATTTCTGTGAGTTCGAAGCCAGCCTGATCTACAGAGCGATATTTAGGACAGGCACCAAAACTACACAGAGAAACCCTGTCTCAAAACCAAAAAAAAAAAAAAAGTATCTAGCCTCAAGTAGTGATGACCTGCATGACATCATCACAAAGCAGGCTTATCCCTTGCCCTTTCTTCTGTGGGCAAAACCTCCCACAGACCCAGAATAACTTTGCCCATCAGGAGCTTGGTAGTACAGCAGTTGACCTACGGGAGCTTAGAGAGCACTGCTAGACCATTCACAGTCAGAGTGAGGTCTGCTGATTTGCACGTGCTTAAGAAGAATTCACGTGAATTTCATGTCCCTAAATTAACTATAACAGGAATGCCCACTCAGCTTTCTGTAAAGTGAATTTAACAGACTCATTTAAACTATCTACCATTTTGTGTTGGACAAGAATTTGAGGAAGATTTCAGAAGTTTCTAAGACATTGAAGTCAAACAGTGGTTTTAGCCAGGCATGGAGACACATGACTGTAATCCCAGCACTCAGCAAGCAGAGGCAGGAAGATCAGGAGTTCAAGGTCATTTTCAGTTCCATAGCAAGTTCAGGGCCTATCTAGGCTACATGAGACCCTGACTTAAGGGGCAGGAAGAATACATACACACAAACATATGTGGTGTCTATGTGTGTAACTATATATACACGTGTCTATATATATTCCCTCCCAAGGTTTATGAAGAGTCTTTTTACTAGCTGGGTATGGCGACTTACACTTGAATCCCAGCCCTCAGGAAGCTAAGGCAGAAAGATTACCTCAGGTTCAGTTCCCAGGACCTACCTCAGGCAGTTCACAAATGCTTATAACTCCAATTCCGAGGGATCCCAGGTCCTTTTCTAAATTAGAGGTCACCTGCACACCTGGGGTGCATATATATACACTCAAGTGCACATGAATACATACAAAGTCTTTTTTTAAAACAATCCTTTTTAGTAACTAATGAGTATTATATGCACAGTTCTCTTGCCTCCCTCCTTGTGGTCCTTGCAGGGTTTGTTTCTTTAAATCTTTGCATTCCTAGCTAGGAATATGGCGATAAATGAACAAATGGACAAAATAAGAATATTAGTTACCTAAATTATAGTGCTATTTAACATTGCCAGATTTCTGAATTAAAGATTGACTTTAGCTATAAATGGAACATACCCCTTAACTCTGACATTTTGATCTTAATACTATGGCATCATCTCTAGTGCCTTAAAATTATTTGGATGTAAAAAGGAAAATAGATGATGATTCCTTACTAGAAACCCTTGGGACCAGATATGTTTTGGTTTTGGAATTGAGAATTTTTTGCATTTCAGAAAATAAATGAATGAATAAATAAATAAATAAATAAATAAATAAATAAAGTTGTAGCATATGCTGTGTAACACTCTGCAAACTCTGGAGTACTTTCTGGAGCAAAATACAAATCTTGACAGTAAGTGGACCAAGTAAAGATAATAAGTGTACTATCAAGTGAGTATGGTTTTATTGCCAAAATCTTAGAAAAATAGTTTTTGAATGTTGGAATTGAAGAAATATAATAAGAAGCAGTAGTTTTACATTATTAAGGTACTATCTACTTTGTAGGGTGTTTTTGGTTTTTTAGAGACAGGGTTTCTCTATAGCCCTGGCTGTCCTGGAACTCACTCTCTAGACCAGGCTGGCCTCAGACCCAGAGATCTGTCTGCCTCTGCCTGTCCAGAGTGCTGCAACTAAAGGCATGCGCTACCACTGCCTGTCAGGGTTTTTTCCCCCCTTTACACAGACTTTTAGAAATCTTTCCTACAAGGCTAAGTGTGGTGTAATTCCAATTCTCGGGACAGAGAACGGAGGATTACTGCAAATTCAAGGCCAGCCTTTGCTGCATAGTGAGTTCTAGGCCAACCTAAATTACAGAGTGAGACTCTGTCTCAAAGGAGGATAGGAGTGCAGAGTGATGCTGGAGGGCTAGTTCAGTTGATAAAGTACTTACCACACAATCATGAAGACCACAATTTAGTTCCCTGAACCCACATAAAAAAGCACTGTGGCACATGCTTGTAAACCCAGTGCTAGAAGGCAGAAATAGGACAATCCTGTGTCTCTCTGGCCAACCAGCCTAGCCTAATTGTCAAGTTCCAAAAGTGTATGATACCTGAAGTTGACCTCTGTCCACACACACATACACTGCCATCAACATATATAATACATACACAAACACACAAATCCTTCCCACAAAATCTGTTACCAAACATGAAAGAATTTGGGGTTTCAGCATTCAGGGGCCAGAGGCAGGTAGATCTCCATGAGTTAGTTCAAGGCCATCCTGGTCTATAGAGCGAGTTCCTGGAGAACCGAGGCTACATAGAGAAATCCTGTCTTGAAAGAAAAATCTACATTGTCTAGGAGCTGGAGAGAGAGCATTTGCTGCTCTGGAAGAGGACCCAAGTTAGAATCCAACACCAACATTGGGTGGTTCGTAACTTCCTGTCACTCTAGCAGGGTATCCAACAGCCTCTTGGCTCTGATGGCACCTACATGTGAGTGCATACTGATACAAAGGCACACACACACATACATATAAAATCAAAATAAAAATCTTAAGTTAGCCACTGCAGACAGACTTGTTCGTAGCAGATGAGCTTCAGAACCTAGTGTGTGTCTTTAAGTTTGCTGGTGGGTTGTTGTGTTCTGGCTCTTGTTTCTTAAAGCTCAGTGGTCTTCTGTATTAAAGTTGTTGTGGTAGTCCTTATTGTCCACCAGGGTAGTTGATTGTCTTCATTGTGTGGAATGGTGAGCAGCGAGCCCGGTTTGTGCTATAGTTGTGCTACATAGGGACAGTTGTTAACTAGCCCTTTGGAAAGTAAGACTACAGCTTTACCAGGAGGGTCTTACAAGCTGTTCAGCCTCCAAGAACTTTTTCTCAAACCATAGTGATTCTGGAGCAGTTTCAAGTTTCACCATTTTCAGGAGCTACTGTGTATAGGACTTGGTGGTTATGCATGGTATTTACTCATAAATGAGTTAGGAAAAGTTGCTGCACATGACGGTGGCCTGGCAGTTGAGAGCTGAGTGTGAACTCACATAGCTTTCAGATTTTTTATGGAAATACTGCTGACTTCGATTTATGCGTTTCATTTTGATTATCTAAAACTTAGCCGATTACTGGGTCATTGTACGCTTAGGAGGAAACAGATAAAATGTACATTTATAAAGACAGGAGTATCTTTCAGTGTGCACTCTAATTGCACTGTGCCTGGTGGTTCAGGGTTTGCAAAGTGTAAAGCATATTTTAGTTTGGTAAAAGCATTTCGTTAGTTTGGGAATGTTTATGTTTGCTTATGAAGCTGTAACTAAAAGTGGTACATGTCTTTAACCCTAGCACATAGGCGGTAGAAACAGGAAGATCAGAACCTCAAGTACATTCTCAGCTACCTAATTAATTTAAGGCCAGCCTAGTCTATGTGAGACCCTGTCTTGAAAACTAATTAATTAATTAGTTAATTAATTAAGAAAGCTGAACAAAGTGGCGCACACTTGTGGTTCTAGCACTTGGGAGATGGAGACAAGATGATCAGAAGTTCAAGTCTAGCCTTGTCTACGTAGTAAGTTCAAAACCAGCCTGGGCTGTCTGAGATCTTGTCCTCCTATGTGAGATTAAGAACTTGTAAGCAGTATGTAGAAGCTTTGAATTTTAGAAGGACTTTTCTGGGTCAGAATTACAAATGCTGTCTGAGTGTACTGCTGACAAAAACTTAGGGGAGCACACTATATAGCAATGAAATTGTGCCACTCAGTTAAGACACAGGAGGCTATTTTTGTTTGATTTCTCCCCTGAAGGGCCATAATGAGGCTTCTGTAGCCAGGGAAATGCTGCCTTAAAAGTTCCACTTCAGAGACTTGGGATCAGTGTGCAGATCATGGTAGCACTTGCCTAGCATGCATGAGAGCCTCCTGTTCTCCAGCACTGCCACAGGAAAGTAAATGAAGACCCTCTCCTTCCATTGGCTTTTCACCCAGTATTCCAGCTGGGTTTTCTTGAATGAAATTAACCCAGCAGTTGTCCTTACTGACTACTCTGCAGTTTGTTCTGTCTTACTCATTTGAAGCTTGAGAGTCAAGACCAGGATTATCAAACCTGAGAAGTTAGAGGTAACCTGCCCCCAACATGTGCGTACGCTGTGCATGCGTGCACTCGCGTGTACACACACACACACACACATTTGCAGAAGTTAGCCTTGCACAGTCAAGTGACTGCAGTGTCCTATACAACCCAGCCTTCCTAGTAATACGATGCACTTTTCTTACCACACACCTAAGTCAAAGCTTACTTCAGTCTGACTTGATGTTTAGAGAGGAAGATGCCAGTTGGGAAGAAGCCTGTCAGTTTGTCGAGCCTGCCCATGACAGGCGGGGTGCGGAGGAGCTTCTCTGGGGACGAAGAGTTGACTCCTCCTCCATATCGAACCCTGCCAGCACAGACAGCCCTGGAGGCCTTCCCACCTCCCAGCACTAGCCGAGAGTTCAGGCCCAGCCTCAAAACAGGTAACTAGTCACGGCAGCACCACAGGTACTACAGAGGGTCAGGTGCTGGGCAGGGTGGTGGGAGACAAAGCATGGTCTGGCGTGACAAATGCTGACTCATTGGTTTTTTTTTTTTTTCTTTTTTACTAAAATATCCATTTTCACTGGTTCTTGGTAGTCATTTCACTAAGATGAGTTATCAGGAAAGAAGTTTTTGTTGTCTTTATGGAGCATCTGTGAAAGCTGTCATTTTAGCTTTTGGAATTATGAGGTACCCTCTATACTTCATGTTTTTAATTAGTCAGACCTAAAAGTGAGACATTTTTCATAACATTCCATAATGGTTTGTTCTTGGAAAGTGTGTGTTGAGTTCAAGGAATTTTGGTTTTGGTAGTAAATCTTAGCTGAGTATCATCACAGACTTGAAACACATCACCTATATATCATAGTGTTGAATTAGATTAGAATTTATTTCCAGAATTCCATGTTTCAGTGTGCATAGTGATTAAGTAAGTGATGTTTCTTGGTGTTTAGTTGGTTAGGCCAAGATTGTAGAGTCAAGGAAGACTGCTCAAGGTTTTGCCTTGTAGTTGCGAAGACCAAAGTTTCCTTTAGACAGGAGTCCTGATCTTGGAGCTTCAAAGCCAGAGTGCATGTTCGATTAGTGTATCCTTCCACAGCTTAAGGATTGCTTTTCAACTGACTTGCTCTAGCGGATCAGCTTTTCCTAAATGGCTCTGTAGTTTGAAAACCTGCATGGAATTTAGAACTTTGTTCCCATCTTTTCCTGTTTGCCAGGATGTTTGTATCTGACGTTATCAGCCATTGTTTCACTTCCGTTGAAGATGTTCTCCTTAGCGTCACAGCTCTGACAGTGTGTGTGGCCATCTTGAGCTTTCCACCAGTCAGTTTTTCTGACAATCACTATGGTAGCCTTACATCAACGGAAATTTCTACGCTTCATTTTATATGAAGAGCAGATTAGGATTACCAATCCCAGATTTTGTCTGCTGTGGCCAGGCATGGTGGTAAGACCTGTAAACCCAGCAGGAAGATCAGGAATTCCAGGCAGCCTCCTGAGAGACCCCGTGTCTCATCAACACCAACAGTGTTAGCTACTCTGCTAAGCACCAACCTCTAAGGACTAAGAGTATTCCAGTTCGTTTTTTAACTTTTCTCTTTTCACACGTGCTATTTATGAAATAGTTGGTTACCTGACAAAATATGAATATTCTTACTTTTTAAAATTTGTTTTAGCTCTTCAGAGCACTTTCTTTAAACAAACTAATTTTGGAAGTATGTGTCATGTTTTGATAGAGGTTCTCATTTACAAGCTAAACTTGACTTGTAGATGCCACAAGGAAAACCTCGTGGCTTTTGACTTCCTCCTTCTTTTAGTGCCTGTCCTCTGAGCTCTGGGGTGTGTCCTGGCATGATCTGCTCAGGGAAATGCTGTGGAAACTGTACTGCCTTCATGTCTGAAAGTCATGGTTGGATTAGCTGTTTGGAGAATTTATTATTGGCTTTGTACCTATGAGATGTGACTTCCATTTGTTTCTCTTGTGAATGTTCATGATTAGTGTCACTAAAGTGAATCCCTTTTAAAAGCCGAGTTTAGAAATGGCATTGGTGAATGCACTTGATCTAGTGCATTCATCGTCACTAGCTGAGAATAAAGGCTAGGAAGAAAGGAGATACCAGACAGCAGACTGTTATAGTTTCCATGAAAAGTGAAAGCTTGCATTAAAACATTCCATATCTGAGTGAATGTTTCACCTTTATCTTGAATGATTTTGATGTACATCATTTCCATATTTTAACATGATTCTACCCCAGATACTTGTTTTGAGTACAAATGCATACAGCTTTAGGATGTGCTTTAAGACCTCAACTTATCTGTCTTACATAAAAATACATCCATTTGAGTGAGACATCTTTGATCTTGAAGCATGGTAATTCCCATTCATTTAGCCATCTAATCATCGTATAACAAGATAACATTCAACCTTTTATTGTGGGTACTGCACCTTTAATGAAATGTGGGCTTTGTTTCCATGTTTATCTTTGTGATAGTACTAAAATGTCTCTAATACTTATTGCATGTTGGTTAGATCTGAAAGATAGCTGTTGCATATTTGCTACTGTTCTTTAGAACACATTTATATTAAGCAAAGGAAGAACTATACAGTTGTACATGCTTTGCCTTTCACCGGTGTGTTGTTTCTTCTGTTCTTACTATACACAGTATATTCACTTTTTTGTCTTTGGGCTATTAAGTTTTTTACCATCGATACCAAAATAGGAACCAAAGTAAGTTGAATTGTCATCTCTCAAAACATTATTCCTTAAAAATAGGCCGGGCTTTGGTGGCGCACGCCTTTAATCCCAGCACTCGGGAGGCAGAGGCAGGCGGATATCTGTGAGTTCGAGGCCAGCCTGGGCTACAGAGTGAGCTCCAGGAAAGGCGCAAAGCTACACAGAGAAACCCTGTCTCGAAAAACCAAAAAAAAAAAAAAAAAAGTAAAGATGTCAGAAGTGCTAGCTATGATGGTGCGTTCCTTTATTCTGAACATTCAGGAGTTGGATCTTTGTGAGTTCAAGGCTAGTCTAATCCATCTACATAGCAAGTTCCAGGCCAGCTATAGCTACATAGTGAGACCTCATCTCAAAAATACAGCTAAATAGATAAAAATCTAAAAAGATGTCCTAGGGCTGGGTTTTGTATTTGTTTGTTGGTCTTGTTATATAGTATATAGTCTTTGCTGGCCTCAAACTCACGATCTGCTTTCTTCAGCCTCTAGACTGCTGGGACTATTGGTGTGAGCCAACACACCTGAACTGGGAGAGGGGTCATTAATTTTTAAAGATAGCTTCATAATTAAAATCAGTACACAGAGTCTGGAAGTGTAGCCCAGTGGTAGAGTGCTGACCTAGCATTCACAAAACTAAATTCAGTCCCCAGCACCATGAAAAAAATAAAATAAGGCTGAGCATGATGACATCACACACCTGTAATCCTAGCACTTGTGAGGTTAGGCGGGAAGATTACAAATTCTAAGTCAATCTGGGCAGCCTAGCAAAGACCCTGCCTCAAACTTTAAAAGGGAGTCTGGGAGTGGGGGTTGTAGCTCATGGGTTAGAGCATTTGCCTAATATGCCCAAGGCCCTAGAGTCAATTTCCAACACAAGGAGTGAGAGGCAGAAGGAGGGAAGGAAATAAAGTGACTATGTTCAGGAGTTTGGGGTATAAGCAGTTTTATATTCCACATGCGGGCCCCCTTCGTTCAAATGTATGTTCTAAAGCCCCACCTTGGATGCCTCAAATCATAGATAATACTAAACTATACACACACACACACACACACACAGACACACACAGTGTGTGTGTGTCTGTGTGTGTGTGTGTATATATATATATATAGAGAGAGAGAGATCATGTGTACTATGTGCTGTATTTTTTTCCAGTAGGCATATACATACATTTAATAAAGCTAATTTGATAATTAGGTATATTAAAAGATTAAAACTAGTTTACTGTAGTGGCTCACACCTATAATCTCAGCACTTGGAGGCTGAGACAGGAAGCTAGCTTGGGCTACATGAGCCCTTGTCTTAAAAAAAATAATAATAATAATAATCATAGGACTCAAGTAAGAGGAAGGAGGCAAAGCTACTGAGCTTAGATTTATCAAAACTAAGTTGGCTGAAGAAACATTAGCTGGATGTGGTAGTGTATACCTACAATCCCAGCCCTCTGGAGGTAGAGGCAGGAAGATCACAAATTCAAGGCCTTGGGCTGCATAGGCAGACACTGCCATGTTGAGTATTATACCTCCAAATTTTCAAGAAATATGTTAGTTTCCATAGGCATTGACATAAAAATGAATAATCCTAAGAATTTCAATTATTTTAGTTGAATTAATGAACACTGTTACTTGAGCATTATTTTGGAGATCATCCACTGTATAGTGTCCAGTGTGCAGCATTGTTCCTCTCCTAAGCATTTCTTAATTGACAGTATACTTTAAAATTAAGATTGAGAGGTATGGCCCAGTGGTAGAGTACATGCCTAACATATACATAAGCAAGACCCTAGACACACACACACACACACACACATACATATTAATATTTTTTAGGACTTTGTTATCATTGTTGTCTATTTTGCAGTACTGGGGTCAAGTCCATCACCTCATGCATCTACTAGGCAAGCATTCTACCCTTGAGTTCCACCTAGCCTCCCATGGTTTCATCTTTATAGGTATTGAAGAAATGGCGTCTTCTTAGCTGTAAAATTGATAGAACATGAAGATGAACAACCAAGGCACTCCAGAAGACTTGGTAACATCCCGTGCCTTTCTGTCTCATACAGTGACCACGTCACAGCTGAAGGAGGAGCTGCTAGATGGAGAGGATTATAGCTTCCTCCAAGGAGCATCTGACCAAGAAAGCAATGGCTCTGCTACCTTCTACATCAAACAAGAGCCATGAGGTGGCTCAGAACTAGGGGTGGGAGGGACTGTTTTACAGGACAGGTTTGTAGTCACCCAGCTGTACAGCGGGCTATTCTACTGGGACATTTTGCTAAACACAGAAAGTTCAGTTCCAGATTTTTCAGGTGGGGGGGAAACTATTTTGGTGGGGGGGGAATTTTTCAATTTATAAAGATGGACGATTTTTGTGTTGTATTTGAAGCTTTTGAAAGAATTTTGTAATATTTTCCAAGTTTGGATTTATGTGCATTGTTAACAAGAACTGAAATTCTAACTTTTTTGGTAAGATTAAAGCTTAGGTAACAGGATTGAAGGAAATGATTAAGAAGGATATAGTTGTAAATGCAAATGAACTGTCATTACAAATGAACCTTCTTGGTACCTGTTGGGAGATTTTTGGATTTTAGAGTTAGGCCAGTCACATCTCCAGCTTCCTTTGCTGCAGAAATATGCAACTGAACCCCTCACAGAGGGCTCATCACCATGTAGATCACGGAAGGGGTCATTAATTGTGCTCGCTGACATTTTATTGCAGCCCATTTAAATGTTTGTACAGAAATTTTTTCATTCTGCTAAAATTTATTTGGAGTTGTATATGAAACTAGGAGAACTCTGGATACTTTTATATGCTCTCCTCGAGTAAAAATGATTTAAATTTTCTAACACTAAAGTGTTAAACTGGAATGGTTAACAAGATACACAGGATTTCAGTCTACATAAGGGGTTGGGGAAAATGAATATTTTCCTAAGTTTATTCTATTTTCCTTGCCAGAGAACATCCCATAAAAGGGATATTCTTATCAAACCTCTGCCATTTCCCTCTATCTGAGAGAGAGCAACTTAATGTAACCACACCTGAAAACAGATGTTCTGTATTACCAAGAGAATCAGATGAAAAAATTGTTAACCAGAATAAGTTTAGATTTCAGAATCATTCCAGCTCTACTTTTAACTGTCTTGGATTTGTTAGAAACTGATTTGAGAAAGGAAAAAAAAAAGCTTTTCTTAAAATTCCATATACACAGACACATACTATAAATTGTCTTTAATTGTAGTCAGAATTTATTTTAACAATAACTGATTTGGACCATTGTAAACATTCCCCATTTTAAAATTCATATGGCTTCCTTTAAAAAATAGGATAAAAAGGTAAATTGGTGAAAGGTTTGCTCTCTGCATTTTCTCCCCTTCTACCGAGTTGTGGCTGAAGAGAGCTCTAGAATTTACCAGTGAGGTTCGTAAACTAAACTCTCAGGAATTCATTGCATCTGTTCTAGAAGTGCTTCTGGGTCTGAGCCTGGCCTCTTCAGAGTGGTAATACTGCCCATCTCCTCTGGAAAATAGGCAGGGCTAGTGAGAAATTAGTCAAAATGATTAACCTCTGCAGCCCTTCAGCCTATGGAATGCTTTAAAAAACGCTAATGGAAAACCCCAGGAGACATTTTAGGTAAGATTTTTGTTTGACTTTTAAATGCATAGAACGTTAAAAACCAGCAATTTATTTTCTAAAATATTGCTCTACTTTTGGGAATAATAGCATTGGTAATACACACAGGTTTACCTCATTCTATGCAAGAGGGGTTAATATCATAAGGTTTTGTAGTAGCTACTGGAAGTAAATGTGTTACTTTATAGTGTAAAAATATATGGAATCGCATGTCACCATTTCTTAATACTGACTCGGGGGCTAAATGCTGATCACATCAATGCAAGTTGATTCTCGTGTCAAATATATGTGAATTCAACTGTAAAATTACTGGATATTTATCTTAAACAACATTGCTGAGGGGGACCTACTGTAAATGTGACATCCTCACACTTCCCAAATCTTTGACTTTGAAGGATCTTCCCAGGAGCTTAAAGCCTAGAAGAGGTCCAAAGCAAAGGTTATAGCAGTCTTTATTCTCAGGCTCAGCGGATTAGCCCAGGACTGTGCTTCCATGGTACCAGCACAAGAAGACTGTTGTCTGGGGTGCTCTCCTCACACCTTAGGTGTAGGAGCTCTCCAGAGAAGGAACTGTAAGCCAGGAAGGCTGTGATTTCATGCCAGCCAGTCCTGGTAATTAGTTCTGTGAAGTGCTCATATGTAGCCAGGTTTTAAAGCTTCCAATTCTACACCAAAACCGGGCTTGGCGTGTTTAGAATTCCCCACCTAAACATTCATAAAGTGTTCATTATGTCCACCAACAGTGAAGGGTTGGTAAGGACTTGTTAGTCTGAACATAACCTGAAGCCCTCTACTTTGTTAAGACCCTCACTCCTGCTGCTAACACAGAAAGTTAACCAGAGGAGACTTCCATTGTAGCCATAATTCCTGTCGTCATACAGCTCAGTAGCCCCGTGCTCTCACGGTTCAAAATGTACTGCTGACCTTGGGTTTGTTTTTGTTTTCCTGTTAGGAGCCTGGGAACTTTTAGTAGTTTAAACTTTTTAACCTTTTCCTTGCTGTGTATGAGGAAAGCTAAAGCTGTTATCAACTTCTTATTCTGCGGATACTAACACGGGTTTTCAGTGTTTGTTTGTTTTTATTATTATTAATTTTGTGTGATGTGAATACCCTCGCCCATCAATATTTGTATTATGGTGCTATATATTTGGTAATGATCCTTTAATATTGGGGAGGGATTTTAAAAATACTGTGATTAAACTGGGTATCTTCCTTTGATTTTCATATTTTAAATAAAGCCACAGTCATTTATACAAAAAATAAAAATAAATAATAAATAAAAATGCATCTGTCCCTGGGCAAACCTTTCAAGGACAGAGGCCAAAGTAAAATACATAAGGTTTTTACATCATTTCTGTGTGCGTTTGATATATAGATCAATATCTGGACAAATTTAATCTTTTATTTTCTGGTAACTTGTGATCATTGAGGAAGTATTTGAAGCTTTCTCGTGAAATGTATATAATGGCGTGAAAAATTCCTTCAGAGAAATTTATGTTCCTTTCATTTTTACCAAACGCAAATTTTCAGCATGGATGTGAAAAGCATTAAAATTATAACTTTGTGTACAAGATGAAAATAATTCACTAAATTTGCCCTTTTTTTACACAAAATAAAATGTTAAAGTTACCAGGTTTTTTTTGCATTTGTTTATTAGGGAGCACGGGTGGATGTGCCTTGGTGCCCATGTGGAGGCCAGACAACTTGTAGAAGTCCATTCTCTCCTTCCACAGGAGTCCTGGAGTGGGCTTGAGGGTCTCAGATTCGGCAGCAAGCCCCTTTTCAGGGCGGGCGTGCGTGGGTGCGTTTTCAGGAGCTGATTCTTTTCACTCCGGGATCCGCGAGTTGAGCTCAGTCAGGCTTACCCTGTGTGCTCTAACCTCTCCCCGAGGCCACATGCACTTGGGCGTGAGTTATACCGCAGGTGGTGGAGCAGCGGGGAGGGCAAACAGTGGGCACTGGGATGATTGATTGTTAGCAAAAAGGCACAGCTGAACTCCAGGATGGCCGTCACGTGGCTCAAAGGATAGTCAGGATGCAAAGTAAAGCAAAAGAGGGTACTGTGAGGAGAAACTTCCCACTGTCCACGGGAGCAGGAGGCCCCAGGTCAGTGTCAGCAGTTGCATTGGAGCTGAGATTTCATGACTAAGCAGGAAAAGGGCCACAACCCAGAGTAGGAGCAAAAGTAAGTGTGTCATTTGTAGAGAAATACAGTCTAGAACTTTTGTCTAGAACATTGTGCTTTGGGGTCCATACTCTGGGTGACTGTGTTTGTGTCAAGTGCTGGGGTTCCAACCCAGGGCCTCAGGTACATTTTACCAGAGACATGTCCCCAGCCCCACTTGAACTAGATCTGTGGAGGTTTTTTTCTCCACACCAGGTAGAGTTCCAGTAGACAGCAGCTGAGTGTCTTGGCAAGCTGGCTCAGCAGGTAAAGGCACTTGCCACCTAGCCTAACAACCTGTGTTTAGTCATCAGGATCCACATGGTGAAAAAGAGCAAACCAGTTCCGAAAGCTGTCCTCTGGCCTCCACTCCTTCAGGATATATATCGCATGTGTGCCCTCACAGAATACAGCTTTTTTGTTGTTGTTGCTGTTTTAAGGGGGGGGGGGGGCTGACACTGTAGAGGCAATGGATTGATTCCCTAACATCACAAAAGACAAAGGATACAAGGTAGGAGGTAAAACATGTAACAGGAATAATGTGAATGGCAACCAAATGCTGTCCTTTGGACTTCCTCTGAATGTCATTATCTAGACATGATTGGTCATGTTTGGCCACTGGTGACAGCTCAACCTTTAGTTACTACTATCACCCTCCTCCTTTTAGTGTGTCCTGGAGCTCGCTCCATTCTCTTGGCATACAGACACTTTTCATCAAAGGAATTAGTAGTGTTTAGGAGCTGTATGCAGACAGGCAGAGACAAGATCACGTGTTGATTAGATCATTGTAACCAGTATACATGAAACAAAAAAAAAAAACAGCCTGGTGGTGGCACATGCCTTTAATCCCAGCACCAGGGAGGCAGAGGCAGGTAGATCTGAGTTTGAGGCCAGCCTGGTTCTACAAAACTAGTTTCAGGACAGCCAGGGCTACACAGAGAAACTCTGTCTGGAAAAAGCATATTGTCTTAGCTAAGAGTGACAGTTTTCACCAACTTTGTTTTGAGAGAAGGTCTCAGGTACCCCAGGTTGGGCTCAAAACTCACAACTCAGCCTCCTGAGTGACAAGACTACAAATGGGAGCCACTAACCCCAGGCTTTATCAGTTTCTGAATAGTCAACGGTACTTGGCTTGTTTTAAGCCAGACTTTGAGAGACGGAAGATTAGCCTTGAAAATGGAACTACTTATGTGCTTTTACCCTTCCAAGAATACACTGAATATCCCATGCTGATGGGTGATGAGCCTAAAAATTCTTACTCCGGGGGCTGAAGAGGTGGTTCAGCAGTTAAAAACATACTGCTCTTCCAGAGAACCCAGAAGTTTGACTCCCAGTACCCAAAGTGGGCAACTCTAAACCACCCTTATCTCCAGCTTGAGGTCACCCACACCAGTGCACATACATGCCATCACAGGGGGAACATGTTAAGGGAAGAGATGGTCTGATTAGGAGCACTTGCTGCTTTTGCAGAAGACCCAGGTTCAGTACCCAGCACCCATGTGGCAGCTCACAGCATCCATAAATCTAGTTCCAGTCAGACACCCCCTTCTGACCTCTGTACACCAGACCCACACATGCATGCAATCTTTGAGAGGGAATGAGGCTGCAGGAGTCTGTGTACAAGCTTCAGCCTGGGAACCACATTCATTGCCCTTTCTTTATTTAACCCTTCATCTCAATGGTGTCTTTTTACCTTTGTCTTGAGACTTTCTCCTGAGTAACAGACATAAATCTGGCCTGCTTGACTTGGTTTCACTGTCACTGTGTTTTCACACACCCATCTTGCAGAAATACACATTTCTCTGTTAGCTGGTACAAATTTGGGTTATTTCCTTAAAGAGCCAATGTCACACTTTGACTCTCCCCTAGTACCTTCCCTAATAAGCGTCTTGTTTCTGAGAAGATTCAGATTTTTGTTTATAGTAAATAAGACTACTTTGTTTAATGCCGTCATAGTCATGGGACAAATTACTTTCAGTTCTACCAAATGAGCACAAGGCACTGCATCCAGTTCCAAAGTCTTTATTGTTTTAGAAAAGATGATCCATTCATTCTGTGGAATGAAGAGCTATGTCCAGGGATCCATCAGTAGCGCTGGAAAGGACCCAGTGATCCACCTCTACTCATACACCCAGTCGTGAGCACAAGACTTGTAGTCAACCAGTTCTTCAGGCTTGAACCACAGACTGATCTCCTTCTGTGCACTTTGCACTGAATCACTACCGTGAATGATGTTCCTAAAAAAGAAAGCTCATTTGTTAAGTGGTATTTCAAAGTGCCAGAGGCCATTTAATAGATAACAGCAAGGCGCAGATACTGCAGACCTTTTCAGTCAGTGGCCCACCTGACACTGAATTACATCCCCAATTATCCCAAAACCAACTGTAGGACTGAGAGTGCTGGTCTAGAATGTATGAGGCCCTACACTGAATCTTCAGTGTAACAAAACATTTAACTAAAATCCATTACATAGGACTGAAGAGACTGATCATCGGTTAAGAGCACTTGTTGCTCTTGCAGAGGACCCAGGTTTGAGTCCACATGGTGTCTCACAACCATACATAACTCAGTTCCAAAGCATTTCGTAATCTCTTCTGACCTCTGTAGACACAAGGCACACATACATACGCAACCAAAACCCTCAAGAAAATCTTTAAATGTCATACCAAAAACTGTAAAGGTATTCAAAGCCTTAGTTCAACTTAAAACTTCCAAGATTTCCCTTCAAGAGTATTTATAACCCAAGATTGCTACGACTGCCAAAGAAAAGTTCCTTCTTAAATTACTGAAAAACAGAAGTGGGCAAGCCTCCAAATCTAAAGGCAGACAAGAGCCAGTCCTAAATTTTTTTTGGGGGGGGAAGAGGGGAGCAAAGGGGTAGGGCTAGTCTCAAACTTCCTACGCAGCTAGAAATGACTTTGAACTTTCTGATCTTCCTGCCTCCACCTCCTAAATGGGCTGGGAATTGAACCCATGGCCTCCTTCATGCCAGGCAAGCAGTCTACCAATTAAGCTACAGCCTCAGCCCTCTGCATTATCTCTTTTTGGTTAGTTGGCTGGATTTTCGAGACAGGGTTTCTCTGCATAGCCCTGGCTGTCGTGGAACTGTCCCTACAGACCAGGCTGGTCTTGAACTCAGAGATCTGCCTGCTTCTGCCTCCCAAGTGTGGAATAAAGTCATGCACCACAATGCCTGGCATCATTTTCTTAAAAGTGATTTGCAAACCAAATCATGCCATCCATGCTTATTCATAACAATCATTTTATTCCATCTGAATCTACAAAGTTTGGGTACAAATTATGGCTTACGGAATCAAAAGGTTAGGTTTCACATCCATACACACAGTACCAAATTTGGTGAGGTTAAAAACCTTGGTTCCCACATAGGAACTATCACATGCAGCTCTCTGTATAGTGTCTCAGTTAAAATTTTTAAGCAATCATTTGTGAAAGTGTTTAGTGATAATTTCCACCTTATATTAAATTCAGGTTTGCCTAAACTTGGGATATGCCCAAAATGTTGTATACTCAAGAGTTAAAAGTGTATTACTTCCCTTCACACACACACACACACACACACACACACACGCACTCTTACCTGCCAACTTGAATGCAAAAATCCCCTCGAATGGTGCCTGGCTTTGAATCAGCTGGATTGGTCTCTCCCAGCATCATTCGGCCTGTCTTCACCACATTGAGACCCTCCCAGACCTTGACAGATGAAAAGACAATTACTGAGAACCATTAATGACACTGATTTCCAGCATTGTGGTCAGACAACCCCAGCAGAGAGCAAGAGCCTAAGGATTTAAACACAAGTAGGACAGAGGAAAAGACTACTCAACTCGAGGGTAAACAAATCACACACACACACACACACACACACACACACACACAAAAGCAAAGAGGACAAAGTCTGGGGAAAGATCAGTGATCAGTGAGAAGGGCCTCTCTGGGAAAGCGAGAGATGGCAAGGGTTAATCATAAAGGAGACAGTACTGCAGGGAAGAGAAGGAAAGAACTAGTCTAGGAACTGGAAGTACTCAAACAATTTCAGTAACTTTTCCTTGCACTCTACCATCATCCCCAGGGGACAACAAAGCCACCCAGAAGACACTGCACCCATAGTGCAGGGCTAGAGAACTTTTGCATGACAGATTACATACTTAGAAATACTTTCCTGCGTCTAGGAAATGTAGCTGGAGAGTTCTTCTCCAGCTCCTACCAAGCCCTGGCAGTCCCACAGCCCACTTATAAAATAAACACACAGACTCTTACATTATTTAAACTGTTTGGCCTAATGGCTCAGGCTTCTAACTATCTAGTTCTTACATCTTAAATTAACCCATTTCTATAAATCTATACCTTGCCACATGGCTCGTGGCTTACCAGTATCTTACATGTTGGTACTCATGGCGGCAGCTGGCAGCGTCTCTTAACTCAGCCTTCCTGTTCCCAGAATTCTCTTCTCTGCTTGTCCCACCTATTCCTGCCTGGCTACTGGCCAATCAGCATTTTATTTATATAGACCAATCTCCACAGCAAGGAAACATTTTGGGCAAAAGTATTTGTCAGACATAGTACTTCTTTGAAAGCCTACAGAGATCTGCCTTAAGCTCTTTTCATTTTCTTTATTTGAGACAGGGTTTCTGTGTAGTCCTAGCTGTCCTGGAATTCGCTCTGTAGACCTGGCTGGCCTCGAACTCAGAGATCCACCTGCCTCCCAAGTGCTAGAATTAAAGGTGAGCATGATACACTACCAACCACCTGGTTCCTTTTATTTTTTTAGCTATGTGTGTGTATACACATGCACATGTGAATACTGCTGCCTGTGGAGGCCAGAGGCATCAGATCCTTGGAGCTGGAGTTACAGGTGGTGTGAGCCAGCATGTGTGGGTGCCAGGAACCTACCAGACCTTTTCAAGAGCTGCATGAGCTCTTACCACTGAATTCTCCAGCCTAGAGCCTTTCAAAATCAGATTTCCTTTCCTTTCCCCTTCCAAACACCTAGTTAACTAATTCCTGCCTATCTAGAACCACAGTACTCAAGAGGTAGAGTTGTAGATGAGCCTGGGCCACAAAGCAAAAGTCAATCCCAAAAGACAGAGGACAAAGTAATTCATTCCCCTGTTAGTACATCACAAACACTCACCATAGCCACCACAGGCCCCGAGTTCATGTACTTCACCAGCCCGGGGAAGAAAGGACGGTCCTTCAGGTCAATATAGTGCTGCTTCAAGTGTTCCTCAGAAGCCTGGCAGACAAGAGGATCCCATTAGGGAACAGGCTGTATCCCACCTTGTGGGTGGGGAAGGGCTCTCCAACATGGCAGGTTCTTAATTCCAGGCTTGGTATTTCAGTACATTCAAAAGGATCCATTCTATGAAACTGTCACCATTATGGCAGAAAAAACTATTCTGATCATAAAGATACCCTAGAGCTGGGAATGCAGCTCAGTGGTAGAGTGCTTGCCTAGAGGTGGAAGACCATGTGTTCAAGTCGTCAGGACCGGTTTTTAAAAGGAGGATGACTGCGGGGAAGCCATGCAGTCTTGCAGACCTGAGTCTGAATTCCTAGCACCTCCCACCCAGAGAGGTAAAGACAGGAGATGCCCTAGAAGCTCACTGGCCAGCTAGTCTGGAATATGCAGCTGTGAACAAGGGACTCAAACAAGATGGACATAGGCACACCATGCACAAGACGAGCAAATGTTTAACAAGACACTATGCACGACAGCTCATGCCTGTAATCCTAGCACTTGGGAGACTGTGGCAGGGGGATCACAAGTCCAAAGCTGCCAGAGATAGAGATCTTGTCTTAAAAAAATAAAAGACTCAGCTGGGCGGTGGTGGTACACACCTTTAATCCCAGCACTTGGGAGGCAGAGGCAGGCCTGGTCTACAGAACAGAGCTCCAGGATAGCCAGGGCTTCACAGAAGACTCTCTCGTATTATCAGTGATGTTAAGGATTTATAACATTAACCAAGTGGTTTGAGGCAAGATTTGGAAAGTGACATGTTGGCTGGATGTGCCAGATAATAGATCACCTCAGGTTCCCCTGGTCAAGTGAACCTTTTAAACATTTCAGATAAGAACTTAAGATTTGTGTGTATGAGTGTTTTGCCTGCATGTGTGCCTGGTGCCCAGGAGGCCAGAAGTTATCAGGTCCCCTGAACTGGTTAGAGATAGTTATGAGCCACCTTGCAGTGATGGGAATCAAACCCATGGCCTCAGCACCAAGTACTCTTAACTGCTGAGCCATCTCTCCAGCCCCGAGAAATCTTTTTTTGTTTTGTTTTGTTTTGTTTTTTGAGACAGGTTCTCTATGTAGCCCTGGTTGGCCGGGAACTGCTATGTAGACCAGGCTGACCTCAAACATATAGATCCACCTGCCTCTGCTCCTGAGGCTTTCCTGGTTTTTTGTTGTTTTTAAATAACTATGTGTGTGGGTGTTTTGCCTGCGTGTGTATCTCTGCATCCTTTGCATGTCTCATACCGACTGAGGCCAGACAAGGGTGTTGGATCCCCTGAAACTGGAGTTTCGGTTCTCTCCAGCCCCAAGAACTAAACTGAAACCCTTTGTAAATTCCAGTAGATATTTATACTTTAAAAGCAACCTTTTAGGGCTGGAGAGGTGGCTCAAAGGTTAAGAGCACTGGCTGCTCTTCCAGAGGTCCTGAGTTCAATTCCCAGCAACCACATGGTGGCTCACAACTATCTACAGTGGGATCGATGCCCTCTTCTGGCATAAAGGCGTACATGCAGGCAAAACACTGTAAACATAATAAATAAATCAATCTTTAGAAAAAAAAAAAAAGTAGCTGGGAGGAGGTGGCGCACGCCTTTAATCCCAGCACTTGGGAGGCAGAGGCA
>CABHPQ010172316.1:237-18645 GCA_902168405.1 Peromyscus aztecus
CACACACACACGCACACACACTAAATATAAGTAATTTTTAACTTAAAAAGGGTGTCAGTGATCTTAGCTAACAAGAGATGTATTTGAACAAGACGGTAAGGATGCTGTAAGTTGAACCTGTTTGCTGTACTCTGGGTAAAGAGACAGTTACATAAACAAGGAGGTGTTGATTACGTTGCTTATTGTATGAAAATCACTTAGAATGGTGGTATCTGGCATATGGTTAGTAAGCATGGCATAAATGAAATATTCCTCATCTAAACCTCCAAAATCTGAAATGTTTGAAAATCCAACACTTTTTAGTGCAGATATGAGGCCACAGGTGATCCTGCTTGATGGTTCATTTGTGTAGGAACCTTGCTTCATGGACAGTGTTATTTAAAAACCTCTGAAACTGGGCTGGAGGGATGGCCCATCAATTAAACTTGCACACCGCCCTTGCAGGGGACGGACACAAGTTAGATTCCCTACACCCACATCAGGTGTCTCAGAACTGCCTGTAACTCCAGCTGCAAGCGAATCCAATGTCTCTGGCCTCAGAGGGTACTTGTACACACATGCAATAGCCTCACACAGATACACTCATAATTTTAAAACAAATCTTTATAAAAATTTTTAATACTGTATATAAAGAAATACAGGAAACGTGAATGAATTTCATGTTTGTGCTTGGGCCCCATGCCCAATACATGTGTGTATGTGTTCATAGTCTAAAATATGGAACAATCTATGTTGAAATATTTAATGACTCCAAGCATTTCAGATAAGAGCAACTTGATCTGAGCCTGACTTAAATGTCTGTCACCCTCATTACTGCAGTTATTGTTAATGTCAACTCCCCGAGTATTCTCTGTATAGTGGGGAAGGCGCAATACAACGAGCCAAGTAAGTTTGGGAGAGGATTTTTCTGAGCTAGATCTGGAAGACAGAATAGCAATTGGCCAGGAAGACATAACAGAATATTCCAAACCACAAGAAAGAAATATACCAAGGCTCAGGGTATGGAAGCCTCAGGCAGTCCAGGACATTGGAAGTTGGGAATGGAGGGTATATGCAGGGGGGTGTGCTGAGGACAGACCACTGGGTTCCAAAAGAGGAGGGGAGCCATAGCACTTACTTCCTGTTCCACAGCAGACAATGTGCTGAAGGAAAGGAACCCAGAGGAGGCTGAGGAAGACCTCAGCAGCTTCCACGGAGATCATGAGTGAGCACAAAAGCCACTTGGCAGAGCAAGCTGAGGGTGGAGACCTGAATTGCTGGGGAACCAAGTGAGCGAAGGCTATTGGAGGAAAGTGGTATGTGTCACACAAGTGTCACACACGTGTCAGACAAGAGGCTTTCTGGGTACCAAGGAAGCATTCGTCCACAGCAGGGGTCAGGCAGACTACTTGAAGTGTGGGCCTGGAGACGTGAACCAGGCAGGGGACAGCCTATGGGAGGCCTTGGATGAGCTTTAAACTGAGGAGCAGCCCAGTCCTGTTTGTGCCGCAGCATGAGCTAGATGGAAGGGCACAGACAGCAGGTGGAGAGAAACTGAGGACCACGACAAGGAGGCTGCACTCCTCCATGGTACACGCTCCTGTACGTGACTCTCCTAGACAGCTCAGCCTCACGCTCTCTGGGGCCAGATGAATTCAGGGAGTGCTAAGCAAGAGGACTACAAGATCTCTCCCAGAATGCTCTCTGAGAGCTTGTCTGACCCTGACCCCTCTTAATGTCGACTGTGTCTGGGGAGTGTTAATGACACTGTCCCAGAACCAAGGGCTTGGTTCTACTCCAGAATACATTAAGTCTTGAGAGCCACCATGATGGGACGAGTGACGTTCTTCAGTGTTTGGTTTTGTGTTTATTCTCAGTTTGGTTTTGCTGCTCTGGGTGTGGAACCCACAGCCAATGAGCCACGTCCACTGCCCTTGGGAGAGCAGGGGTTACTGTTGATTTGTTTGTTTGTTTTAATTAGTTTTTTAAAACTAGCATATAGAGTAATAGGTTTAATTATAGAATTTTCAAATATGCTTGATTTTGTTGACCTTTTTCTCACTCCCTTCCCCAATCCCCCTCCTCCCAGCAGTCTCCCTTTCATTTTCATGACATATATTATATATTATATTATATGTTATATTACCCTCCCCTCTATGTCTTCCTATCCCCCAAAGTGTTTTTCACCTTTTATGGTCCTCTTTCTTATTTCATAAAACATGTGCACACACTCACAAATGCACACTCATGCTCATAAATACATGCATGCATGTACACACTCACAAATGCACACTCATGCTCATAAACACATGCACACACAAATGCACACTCATGCTCATAAATACATGCACACATAATCACACACATGTTCACCACATGCACATACATACAGACTCTCACACACATATAAAAATTAAAATCTAGGCTTCATATACGAGATAAAATATACAGTATTTGTCTACCAAGTATTTGTCTTCTGAATCTACCAAGCTCTTGGGGTTTTTCTTGGCTGGGGGGGGTCTTTGGTTTTTTGCTTTTGTTTTTGTTTTTTGAGCCAGTGTCTTGCTCTGTAGCCCAGGATGGATTTAACTTCCTATCTTCCTCCCTCACCTTTCTCAGTGCTGGTTTATAAGCCTGGGCTTAGCCAGAGGGGCCATTTTCTGGTGGTTTGCTGTGCACAACCTTTTATTCATGACCAAAGTTACTGGGAAAATATATAATTACCTTCAGTTGTATGTGTGAGGTGTATATGATGAACTCCTCCATCCCTGAAGGCCCCTCCCTACAGCTTGAACTTACAGTGTAGTTGGTCATGAGTGGGCCCACCAGCCCAGCAACAATGCTCACACCTCACCCCTACTTGGTGTGCCTGAGTCAGGTTCTGCAACCGCTAAGTCTCACAAAGCAACTTCTCAGTGACAGATAAGGAATTAAGGATGGCAGCATGGTCACTTGTAGGGAGGGACTTGAACATAGTATTGGCTTCTGTCCTGCGTCAGTATAGGCAAGTTGTACCCTGTCAGCTGAAAGAATGTGTTACTTTAACAATGACAAATGTGTAGTGGTGCCCACGTGGCAATGTAGTCATCATGGTAGGTCTAGCGAAAGGTTTCTTTATCAGATCATGTTTCCATGGCATACACCTTCCTGATGCCACCCTACCTGGGCTGCTGAGGCGCCTTGGTTGATGGGCCCTAAGACCCATCTCCCATCCCCTCCAGATTCCAGAGTAGTCTGGCCAGGAAACAAGTTAGTAAATGTTCACTGAGTAGCATTCACACTTTGCTGAGGCCTTAAGTTGATGCATTGTATCCAGGAGGCCTGTCTCCGTGGCTGTGGCCCCAAGGTGCACACATAGGATGTTCTGGGTTTCATCGAATGCTCCCCAACTCACATCTGCTTCCCACCCTCCTTCTGCCGCAGATCCTGGCGCCCCTGTGAAATTGCCTTGTCTGCCAGTGAAACTGTCGCCTCCGCTACCTCCAAAGAAAGTCCTGATCTGTATGCCCGTAGGGGGGCCAGAGCTCTCCCTGGCATCCTACGCAGCCCAGAAGAGCAGCCAGCAGGCCGTGGCCCAGCACCACCACACTGTCCTGCCATCCCAGATGCAGCACCAGCTGCAGTATGGCAGCCATGGCCAGCACCTCCCGTCCTCCACCGGCACCTTGCCCATGCACCCCTCGGGCTGCAGGATGATCGACGAGCTGAACAAGACACTGGCTATGACCATGCAGAGGCTGGAAAGGTAACAGTGGGAAGGGGATGGCTTGAGAGTGCGACAGGCTGGGGATGATAGAGTGTGAAGCCTCATTCCTTTCCCTTCGAAGAACATAAAAAGGCTTCCGAGGAAAGTCATGTCAAACCTAAGTATTAAGTATGGGGAGTAGTACATTTCCATTGTCAAATTACTGAGTAATCATGCTTACTCTTTGAAAAAGATGAGGAGTGGGTAAGGAATAGCCTTGCAAGCAAAAGGACCCAAATTCAATCCCCAGAGTCCATATAAAAAGTCAGGCACAATGGTACATGCCTGCAGTCCCAGCAATGAGGAAGAGATAGGCCGACCCCTTGGGCTCACTGGCCAGCCAGCCTAACTTACTTGGCAAGTTCCAGGCCAGGGACAACCTGTCTCAAAAAACAAAGTGGGAGATGCCTAAAGAATGACATCCCTGGCCTGCTCAAACACACACACACACACACACACACACACACACACACACACACACACACACATAGGAGTAACATGTACACATATGCTCACTTTAGGCCATACCATTTCTCTAAACATTGCCATTTTGAGAAATAATGTGCATGTGTGATCATTAATAGTGGTCTCCCCTGCCCTGATGTGAGCAAATGGGGAGAGAATAATTTTATATTTTGTGAATGTTCTGTGGTGTTGAAAATGGTTTAAATGGCGCCGTTTCTGACGGTGGAATGCCGGGACTACGGTCACCTTACCTTGTGCCTGATGTCTGGGATTTCCCAACACGACTCCCAGGCACACTGCGTGACTGAGCTCCCTAATGACAGGGAGAAAGTGTTTCCATCTGAGGTGAGCGGGTTTATTGCCAAGGGTAATGATGGCTGTCTACTGAGATGCACAGATGGGAAAACCGTGGTCTAGAAGTTTCAGTGTATGTCTACAGTAGAGAACCAAACGCAGGTTTACCATGGGTTACCTTTCTGCCTCCCAGCCAAGTGATATATGCTGGCAAATAGCTACCTCCAAGGGAAGCTGTTGCCTCTAACAGTTCTGACTTGATTGCTTTTGATAATAGTTACCATGTTGCCAAAGAAAAACAACAAAATTTACCTTGGTCCCTTGCCGTTGGTTCCAACTCCCAGTATTGTTAATGAAGGCAATAACAGCTTAAACTTGGAGTGACACCTTGAAATACCACACATGTGCACTGTCAACCATGTCTATCACTAGGGAAACTGAGTAAAGAAACTAGGAAAGGTTGAGTAAGTTTCCCAGTGCCACCTACTCAAAGGATGCCTCACAAAATGCTCATTACCCATTTGTACCCACACTGCAGAAATTAAGAACACACTTTTCAATACTTTTATAGCAATTAGATGGGATCTTTTTGTCTGTTTGTTGAATGTTAGAAGGCTTCATTTAAAAAAAAAACTTTATTGCATTTTATGAAAACATCCATTTGTGATAGATTGGAAATGAAAAGAAATAAAAAATAAAAAATCGATGCTTCAGGGAGGGGCTGGTGTGATGACTTAGTGGATAAAAAGCACTGGTTGCTCTTACAGAAGACCTGGATTGGGTTCCCAGCACCCACCGGCAGCTCACGACTGTGTAACTCCAGTTCTAGGGGATCTGGTGCCCCCTTTTGGCCTCTGTGACACCAGACATGCATGTGCTCCACATACAGCAGGAAACACTCATACACCTTCACAGTGACTCTGAAAAGAATTGTTATTTTCACAGACGTGTTTAAAAATCAGTGTCCTGTATAGTAGGTTGAGGGAGCAAGCCTTCAAGCCTGGGTCCTTCTACCCCACGGCCCTAACTCTCTCCTGTAGCCATTTCCTTAAGACATCAATCCTTTCCTTAATCATGTCAATCCGTGTGATTTTTGGGCTCCTATGACCACCGTTCAGGGTATAAGTTTTTGTGACTCAGATGAATTTTGATTTTTCTAAAGAGAGACACTGGAAATAGCATATTAGGATATTACTAAACATATTTTCACTTCAAACATGCCATTTCACAGTATCTGTGGGTATTTGTGGAATGTTTCCATCAAGTTTAGAGCCACGGTACCTCTGTATTGGAGGTACTGGATTGGAATCTTTAATAAAGTGAATCAAAAGAGAGCAGACCATGTAGCTAGAGTTTTTCTGGTCCTGCCTGACCCACAGTCAGGACAAATCTCTCTAACCTGCCAGTCCCACAGCAGCTCAGACCCAACCAAGTTAAACACATAGAGACTTATATTGCTTACAAACTGTATGGCCGTGGCAGGCTTCTTGCTAACTGTTCTTATATCTTAAATTAACCCATTTCTATAAATCTATACCTTGCCACGTGGCTCATGGATTACCAGCGTCTTTACATGCTGCTTGTCATGGTGGCAGCTGGCAGTGTCTCCCTCACTCAGCTTCCTGTTCTCTCAATTCTCCTCTCTGTTAGTCCCGCCTATACTTCCTGCCTAGCCACTGGCCAATCAGTATTTTATTTATTGACCAATCAGAGCAATTTGACATACAGACCATCCCACAGCAAGACCAGGACAGAGAAGACAAGGACTATCTACACACTTTGTACCACGCTGGGCCCTGCCACCTCCTTGTGCCTCCTCAACTGTCACCCAGGCCAAGGCCTAGGCTCCCCTCATACAGCAACAGCAGCAGGACAAAGAGAATCAACACATCCATCATTTTGGCAAGACATCCTGAGAGAGAAAATCCTCTTCCCAAATAAATACAAATTGGAGAGATTTTTAAGCATCCACATTGTCTTCTGGGAGTTGGGGAAGGCTCTGAGAGCAGATCCAGGTCACGGGCCTCTGTCCTGTAACAAGAGAACTGTTGTCTGAGGCAATGCTTCTCACCCTTTCACTACCTGAAACTTCCAACATGGTGTCAGCCTTCCCCTGTCCAAGTCTTGCAGAAAAGAAATTATTCCCAGTCCGCCTGACAGTTTCCAGGGACCCCAAGTGATACTGCGAAGAGAAGAACTATTTTAACGTGACAGCTGTGCTTGGGAACAGCCGTGGGCCTTCCCACAGTGGTGTCATCACTGTCCCCTGACCCACTAGAAGTCCCGTGTAGAGCATCATTCCAGAATTGTAATCTGATCCTGAAGATATGGCACCGTGGAAATCAAATGAGGAATTAAACAGCATTGGGTTTTGACACGTACTTTTGTATAAATAGTCATCTTGCCTGTGAAAGGGAACTTGAAGGCAGTATAGACAACTAACCCCTGTCCATATCACATTCCTGATTGTCCTCTAATCTCTGCTTTGGGAACCTTGATGAGTTCCAAGTCCACAGTCTCATTCTGGAGATGGTTTGATTAGGTGATAAAGCTTTCCCTGTGTAACACGGACTTCCTTAGCCTCGATTCTGGACTGTTTTTCCCAGGAAATGCTTTCAAATCTTCCAAAATACCTATAGTGTTCTCTACATAAGGGCTTCTCTAGACCTCTTGACATCTTGGCCATGTTCCTCTGAGATGACCTTAAATCTTCTCAGATTTTTACCCATCTGACCCTGCCACATAGTTTATTTGCAGTTTAGGCTCACCAGGTTTGGGGGTAAGGGCATAGAGCACAGGAAATAAAAACTTGCATGGTCTGTATTTATCCACAGCCCCCAAGACGGTTCATATTTGCTCACCTCATAGTCAAGTGAATGCGTTCCAGAATCAGTATCTGTATCTCAGACACACTGCTTATCAGCTGTGAGATGCATTACCTCAATGGGCTTTCAGTCCTCATCCATAAAACAAGGATAACACTAACAGACCAGCCCCGTTAGGGCTCTTTGTGAAGATCAAATGATTTAATCAGTCCTAATCAGTCAGATCATTGCACAGCATACCATAAATGTCCAATAAATAGCAGTGAGCATTAATCAAAATTATATAGCACATAAAGTTTTTCTTCAGTGCCTCTAAAAAACACATTGCAAATGGATTTGATCCAATCTTGTTGGAGACTCTGTGTGTGTGTGTGTGTGTGTGTGTGTGTGTGTGTGTGTGTGTTCACATGCACACGTGCATACTTGCGCCAGTTTCCTTGAATTACATGGTCTTTATTTCTCTCTATGGGTGGTTCACGTCTTTTTGAAAAGTGATGTTTTGCCATTTTAAGTGTTATGCGGGGTTTTTTTTAGTTTCGCTCTCTACAGTAAGCTCGGTGATCTAATTGGCATTCCTGGTAGAACTTGGACTTTCGGTTTCGGCCAGCCACTCACTTTTTCTGAGGTCAATCCATTCGATGATCTCTGTGCTCTCATTTCCTGTTGGCAAAATGAAGTGGGATATGAAGGGATTCTAGAAAGGTCCTCAAAGGACTGTGTTTTTAAAGAAGTCTTTTCTTCCTTGATTAAAGGCAGATTTGTACCTAGCATTGCTCACACAGAAACCCAGGGTCATCCATGGCCAGACCCACATCTGACTGTCAGCAGATCCTATCCACTCTGCGGTGTGGAGATGTCTGCCTCAGCCGCCCTGCCCCCTGCTCCTGACACTCCCTCTCCCGGACCTCTGTGGCCCTCACCCATGTGCTGCAGTCCCACCCCACCCGGCACCTGCCCCTTCTCCCCATCCCCACCGCAGTTCCCAGAGAAAGAGTGCAGCCCACTCGGCGGTTCATATACATGCTTGCCAGGGGATGCCATGAGAGGTCCACAGACGGGGCGACCCAAACAGCAGGGACATACTCTTTCCTAGTCCCAGAAGCTGAAAGCCCAAGATCATGGTGCCAGCATCCAGCAAGGGCCTCCTTTCTGTGTCATCTCAAAGGGGACGATGAGAGGGTGGGAAATGGGGTTCCATCTGCTTTATGATGAACGTCCTCTCGTGATAAAGAGCCCTACCACCTTGATCGTGACCACCTATTCATGAAAGCTGCGTCCTCGTGATCTAAGCACCTCTCAGCATGGCTGCACTGGGGGCCAGGTTTCTCGTGAATGGATTGAGGGAAACACATTCTGATCATAGCCCCTAGCCGTGGGAAGATCCATCAACAATCCTTTGCTGAATAGCTGTGGCGAGCCGGTTTTGTGTCTGGTGCCGGGAGAGAAGGAAGACAGCAGAGGAGAACTTGTCTCAGCAGAGCCTGAAGTCCCTGCGAGGTCAGGCCGAGGGAGCCCATCTGCCAAGGGCACAGGGCGACCGTGCTCACAAGAGCACTCTTGGCTCTCGAAGGGGAGGGGCGCCTCAGGGGAGTCTTCCCTGTCAGCTAAAAGAGAAGGGTGGCCGGATGATGGGAGAGAACATTCCAGAACTTCAGAGGAAGTAGCAGTGCACTCTCTCCAACGGGTGGATGAGGCTTTCCGTGTGAAAGGGGCTGACGTCACCGTTCACGCTCCAGGTTGTCAGAAGGCAGGCCGCAGAAAATGTGAATAAAGTGATAATAGAAGGTTGTGATCACACGTGGAGAAGAGCCTCACCACCACTGGTGAAAGCACTTAGAGACCCCTGAGAAAGTCTGAACAGGAGAGATGGTGCACACCTGTAAACCCCAAACTCGGGAGGCAGAGCAAGAGGATTACAAGTTCGAATCCGGCCTGAACCACACAGGGAAACCGGTTCACTAGTGCACCTACACATCCACACGGCGACAGTGCAGCAAGTTCACTAGTGCCTGCACATCCACACGGCAACAGTGCAGCAGGTTCACTAGTGCACCTACACATTCACACGGCGACAGTGCAGCAGGTCCACTAGTGCACCTACACATCCACACGGCGACAGTCCAGCAGGTTCACTAGTGTCTACACATCCACACGGCGACAGTCCAGCAGGTTCACTAGTGCACCTACACATCCACACGGCGACAGTCCAGCAGGTTCACTAGTGTCTACACATCCACACGGCGACAGTCCAGCAGGTTCACTAATGCCTGCACATCCACACGGCGACAGTCCAGCAGGTTCACTAGTGCCTACACATCCACACGGCGACAGTCCAGCAGGTTCACTAGTGCCTACACATCCACACGGCGACAGTGCAGCAGGTTCACTAGTGTCTACACATCCACACGGCAACAGTGCAGCAGGTTCACTAGTGCCTACACATCCACACGGCAACAGTGCAGCAGGTTCACTAGTGTCTACACATCCACACGGCGACAATCCAGCAGGTTCACTAGTGTCTACACATCCACAAGATGACAGTCCTGCAGTTTCACTAGTGCCTGCACATCCACACAGCAACAGTCCAGCAGGTTCACTAGTGCACCTACACACCCACACAGCTCATGTGATATGCGAAGGGCCTGTCCCAATCGATAACTTCACCCTGCATATATTGAAGTTAATTATTAATACTGATATGAAAGTTATTAAAAACAGAATGGCTCAGCTCAGATATGAGGTAAACTTGTTTTAACACAGACAGTCCGGCGGAAGCATGGTCAGCCTACCCTGGGAAGGTCCTTGTCATCTGCAGCTCCTGGCAGCTCCTGTTGAGCACGAATGCCAATCATTGTGACAGACACACAGAAATAAAACATGGGGGTAGGAATCGAGCTCTGTGGGTAGAGGGCTTGCCTACCATCAACAAAGACCTGGGTTCGATCCCCTCACTGCGGGAAACAAGGCACAGGTTATAATCACAGCCCTCCGAAGTGGAACGAAGAGCCAGTGCCAGTTCAAGGTCATCTTCAGCTTCGTGGAAAGTTCCAGGATAGCCTGGCCTACAGGGAAATTTGTCTCAAAAGACACAGTATTTTGTTTGAAATGTTAATAAATATAGACACATAACTTATTATTTGTTTATACAATCCCTTTTTGCTTCTACATGTTAGCTAGGGATGAAATTGTTGCCTGTTGAGAATAATGAAAAAGGAATCCTGTTTAAATTGGACACAAGAAATTGAACTCTGCAGCATACCCCCCAAAAATCCCTTCAATCTCTAAAATCCGATGATCTCATGGTTGTTTTTGAACATTTAAAAGAAACCAGTTCAACTTAAAGCCCTAGGGCAGATCCATTTCATGGTATTAGCTGCTTTCCTTCATGTTGTCTCAAAGTCACAGGTAATTCTAAAGAATAATATTTGGTCCTGAACTTAGTGGTCCCACGGTTCTTCTCAGCCTTACCAGTATGGCATACAGATTGACTGCATTGGCTTATATTTGTAATGTTTCACCCTCAAATCTGGGTGCCCTGTGGCAAATAGCAGACATGACTGGTTGCCTTAGCAAAATGAAACTCCCAAGGTCTCAGTGTGACTCACTGATAAACTGGCATGGATTTGAAGTTGTATTTTGTTTGGAGCAGAGGGAAGGCACATGTCATTACATGCAACACATTTCTGGGGGAAAGTATTCCTTGTCCATAGAAGAGAGCTTCAAAATCTCATGCCTTTCTGGCTCAACATTTGCCCCTGCTTCTTAGAAGCCAGATTTACCAACCTCCTATTTCAGGTCAGTTCTTTGATCTCACGGTATAGACTTACCCTTAAGCTCCACCCACACATAGTGTTTTTCAGCCTTAACCGCTATTCCAGGGGCAGTGATATAGTCTCAGTGCAAGTTGATCTCATTGTGAGCAAGACTCTCCCTCCCTGCACAGTGGGCAAGCCAGCCAGGCAGCTGGCAGAAAATTGAAATAAGACAACACCTATGTACACGGCAACATCTCTTCCAGCTGTGAAACCAAAACTCTCTCTGGACATTGAAAGTTGTCCGGGGACAAGATGGCTCTGGGTTGGGAACCACTGTTCTGGAGCATCCACAGTGGCTTTCTCAGGGTGGGACTACCGAGCTTCTTCAAAAGCAACTTTAGCATAATGCCCAGGAATTTGCTGTGGCTACTGCATGATGAAGAGCCACCCAGATTCTATTATGTAGAGTCCCAATTTGCAGTGTCTCAGACTGGCATTCTGGGGGCGAAGTGGACACTCATACTGGGTTCTATCTAGTGAGCTATTTGCACCCCCTCCTTTAGCTCCATTAATACATGGGTTCCAACCTAGCCCTTGAGCCTTTCTCGTTATATCTCCTAGATCCATGGTTTACTCAGCAGCCCTTGTAGCTAGAGTTTTCCTGCCTGGCCCATGGTCAGGATAAATCTCTTTCACCTGCCAGTCCCACAGCCGCTCAGACCTAACCAAGTAAACACAGAGACTTATATTGCTTACAAACTGTATGGCCGTGGCAGGCTTCTTGCTAACTGTCCTTATATCTTAAATTAATCTGTTTCTATAAATCTATACCTTGCCACATGGCTCGTGGCTTATCGGCATCTTTACATGCTGCTTGTCCTGGCGGTGGCTGGCAGTGACTCCCTCCGCCTTCCTGTTCTTTTAATTCTCTCTGTTAGTCCCGCCTATACTTCCTGCCTAGCCACTGGCCAATCAGTGTTTTATTAGCAACACATTTGCCATACAGAACATCCCACAGCAAGCCCTGTTGTCACCCAAAGTGTCACAATGGTTTCTAGAGTCCTGCTAATGTCCCTGAGGGTAAACAGGTGAAGGCCATCAGATCTACCTTAAACCATTACATCAGAACTCTTTGATAGTAAGCACTTGGCTATTTCTGGATCAAACAGACATTAGTGCTCATGGTTTGTGTTCACTGGCCCTCTTCCTATTGGCCAAATAACTATAAAAACCGGGGATACCCATAAAGTACCCCATCCTAGCTTCCTAGATGGGGCCTTTGTGAATTCTCTCTGGGCAATTGAAGGTAATGATAAAACTTAATATGCTTAAATGAGCTTGTCTGTGCTACAGAACACCACTAAGGGGCAGATAAAATCCTGATTCTCCCCTATCAGAGTGGAACCCCAAGGTATTTGTCCAAGGTCATGGAACTAGAAGGAAACAAACATTACTGACTTCAGCAGTGGACAGTAGGGCCTGACTCTCTCAATCAGGTCTCTTAATCCCATGTGGTGTTTATGCAGATACCATAGGCCTTAGTCTGACCAGAGGAAAAGGTGGGTCTCTACTCCCCATCATCTGAGGAGCTCCAGATAGTGTAACAAACATAAGCACGTGAAACATTTTCATGCTGCTACTTACGTATGCTAAGGAGGCATCACGGGAACATCTTTCCAAACAACCTCACAGCTAACATAGGTGGTCCTCCATGTGTCTCATAAAAACACGTCGTCAGTGTTTCAAATCTCATTTCATCTTCTCTCAAACATGCAGACCAGACCAGCGAAATGATTCAGTAGTTAAAGGCATTTGTTGCCAAGTCTGATGACCTGAGTTCAATCCCTGGGACCCATATAGTGGAAAGAGAGAACCGACTCCTGAAAGTTGTACATACACACACACACACACACACACACACACACACACACACACACACACACATACTTGCAGTGTTAAGTAGGGTATGATTACTATCTTGGGCTCATAAATGAAGACAACATATGATCACAGTAGGAATATGAACCTGGGTCTTCTCATCCCAGGCCTAGAGTTCCTTCTACTAACTATGTGTCTACCTTCTCCTAGAAAGTCAACAAAGCCTACTATTACCCCTAATGCCCAGTCTGAATTTTCCCTCCTACAAGCATGCTGGGTATGAGATGCGATTTACACAGTACATTCACAACAGTGGCCTCTAATGATCTTTCTAACAAAAAGCAAGAATAGCAGATGGTCCTGCGTTCTCCCCATTCTTTTGAAATGCCTTTTCTGTGAAGAGCACCAGAGTGAGAGTTTATTGGGAAACGTACAGGTGGGCTTGAATTCTAGACTTGGGTGGTACAACTGTCTTTGGATGATTTGGATGAGTATAGCACATAGTTGTAGGTGAGTAGGTGTGCAGAGAGAGCCGGCTAGAGATGGAAGAGAGATTACCAACCATTACCATTATCTAGCCTAAGGTGATAAGATATTGTCACCATTGCTCTCCTCCCATTCCTCTGCCCTATTTTCCTTCAGAGTCTCACCCCTGCTTTACATGTTGATTATCTATCACCTGGGTTCTCATGAGCAATTAAGTTCACAAGGACAATGACTGGATTTGTCCTTAGGGTCTCCCTAGAACAGTCTGAGAACCTTCGTTTATGAAAATCAATGGCCAAGAGAGGCTGCCAAAAATAGGAGGCCTGACGTTCTCAAACTAAATACTGAATGTAGAGGCTTTGGGGAAGCTTACGTTGAAATGGTCCTATTGTAGTGAGAGGCCCATGTGCAGAACCCCCTTCACCAATGGGAAAGGAAAAGCTGTATCCTCTCTTCCCTGTCCCACCTCCACCAAGAATGCCATTCAAACAAGTTTGGAAAATTCAGCTGTCAATCGAGTAGGATACAGATAAAGAATATAGGGCAAAGCTGGTCATGGTGGCAAAAACCTGTAGTCCCAACACCAGGGAGACTTGTGCAAAAGGATTCCAAGTTCGAGGCCACCCTGTGCTGTAGCGTGAAACCCTGTCTGAAAAACAAAATTACAAGGATTGAGAGCAGGCTCAGTTGCTGGAGTGCTTGCCAGCCAAGTGTGAGAATCTCAGTTTAGATCCTAGCACCCACGTAAAAGTTAGATGCCATGGTGCATGTCTATACCCCCAGCACTGGGGCCGAACGGGAGACAGGAAAATCCCTGGAACCCATGGGCCGGTCCTAACAGAACTGATGTGCTCTGGGTTCAGTAAGAGACCTTGTCTAAAAAAAATAAAGTCAAGCTGGGCATGGGGGCACAAGCCTTTAATCTCAGCACTAAAGAGGCAGAGGCAGGTGGATCTCTGTGAGTTCAAGGCCAGCCTGCTCTACAGAGTGAGTTCCAAGACAGCTTTAGAAACCCTGTCTTGAAAAAACAAAATGAAAAAAATATATATATAAATAAAGTCAAGAGAAAGGAAGATGCCCAATGTTAACCTCTGTCCTTCACATACATGTGCATATGCATCCATGCACAGAGAGAGAGAGAGACAGACAGACAGACAGACAGACATGGACATATACCACACCAAAAACACCTGCAAAAATGACAAACAGAAGCACAACAGATATTCATTTTCCAGCCGCTCAGATGGTCATGTATTTCCAAGGAATCACTCTCTAGTCTCTGAAAAGTTAGAGACTTAGAGACTAGCCATTCATATTTAGTACTGGAAAGGACTAAGATATTGACCCTATTTTCAGTGATTCATAAAGAAATTAAAATGGAAATATCAGCAAGCAGTTGGGGTCATTCGTCAGCAAATCCCCTTTCGAGAGAGCTTCCAGATATGACTTTGTCTCAATCAAATGGCCACAGGCTGGTGGGTAGAAAGACCTGTACCCACTGTCCATGTGTGGGGAATTACCAGCTAATGAACATCCCTGAGGTGCACATAAAGAATTGAGGGCAAGTTGTGAAATTAAAAATCACTGTCATAGGCCGAGAAGATAGCCTGGCCTTGCAAGCGTGAGGACCTAAATTCAAGAGTCAAACAGTAGGACGGACATAGTCTGTGTTTATAATTCCAGTGCTGGGAATGTGGAGACAGCCAAATCCCTGGGGCCTGCTAAGCAGTCATCCTGGCTTATTTGGGGAGCCACAGGCCGCTGAGAGACTCTGTCTCAAAACAAAAAGCAAACTGGATGTCTCTTGAGGAACAGCAGCTAAGTTATGACTTCTAGAAACCCACATGCACATACATGTACCTGCACAAATACATGTGTGTGCACATCAAACAGAATCACTGTTTTAAAGCCTTGATCTCCCTAAAAGGTTTTGAGGGTAACTGTAACATCATTCCTAAAGAAAAACGTATAATAAAGGGATGTTGCTTTCTGGCAAAAATGGACCAAGAAGACATTCATCTCCCTCAAAGGATAGGGAAAATTTATTACCCACAAATATGACATGGAAAATGAAATTAAGCTCTAGCAGGAATGAGCTGTAATTTCATCCGAGTGAGTTACAAAGAGAGATTTCGGAGGGGAGAGAGCAATCAGCCCTTTTCCTCTCAGAGACCAAAAACGTGTGAGAAATTATGCTACAAATTGCAGAGCCTGAGGCTGAAAAATGACAGAAATAGCCACTGAAGCCCAAGAAAACAGTTCATCAGCTTCGTTTTAAGAAAGTAAGTACACATTGTGTGGCGGCCCAGGATTAGCTGCTAAGATAAGAAATGTACCATTAGAGCATTTGTTTCCCCGTGGACGTTAGTCAGCAGGAAGCTGTGCTGGTCCCTAAATAGGCTAGGGCACTCAGCCTTCCTGAGTAAAGGGTGTATTTTGAGTTCCTTTTTCCAGAAGTTGTAATGGGTTTTAATGAATTCATTTTTCTGCCTGTCCTCTGTCCTTTTAGGGACCAATGATCCATATTTCTGAAACTGTCTGGGATTTGATAGGTGATGAGTAACATCATAAACAATACACAGGCTGACCCATAACCTACTCTCCATTTCTCAGGGTGAAATCAGTCATGGTATTTGTACCTAACTTTGTCTCTAAGTTTCTGTAAATGTCTTAGGTCATGCTTGACTGTTGTGAACAGTAGGTGTGGTGGGACATGAAGCCAAGAAGTTGTGGACCAATCACCAGCTGGACCTCCTGGTCTTCGATTCCTCCTCAGTCACATGGAGAGAGATGCTTTCTGACCTCATGCTGCAAAGTCAGGGGGGAGATGCTGGTGCTTTTTATGTACTGATGCTTGTAGACGGACTTTCTTTGAATACACCAGCAGTTTATCAAAAACTGATTATGATCTATCCACTAATGGTGTGTTAGTGTGTGTGAGTGGTGGGGAGTTGCAAGGGTGTGTGCATATGTAAGTGTGTTATTTGTATGTGTGTGGGTATGTATATGAGTATGTATTGAGATAGTCTCTCTGCCTGTCTCTCTCTCTGTCTCTCCCCCCACCCCCTGCTTCCCAGTCATCCATGAAGTGAACACTTCTCCTCTGCTCTTCTCTCCACCACTATGATGTCCTAGCCAAGCACATGGGACCAAGAAACCATGAACAGACTAAGCCCGCTGAAACCATGAGCCAAAATACATGCTTCCTCCTTAGGCTGTTTCATCAACTATGTTGTCACAATGATAGGAAAAGTAACCAGCACATAGTTCAAAGGGCAGCACACTGTGGTCCACCGTTACAAGTTTTGGTTCGTGGTGGACTGATCTCATTGCTGAGAGCCTGAGACAAGGCTACACATCATGGTGGCATGAACATGAGGCAGACAGTGTTGATTCAATAGCAGCCTGGAAGAAGAGAGAATGGTAAACAGGAAGGGACTGGGGCAAGACAACCTCTGAAGATACTCTCCCAGGGCCCCTCTTCATCTACATCCACCCCACCTTCCACAGTTCCACAGCTGCCCAATAGACTCTTCAGACTGGGAGTCTGCAGTGGACCAGTCTGCTGGTGAAGTTGGAGCCCTCACAATCCAGTCACTTCCCCTGAAGCCCACCTCTGAACTCTGCTTGAAACAAGACACTAAGCTTTTAATCCGTGAGCTTGGGGGGGGGGGGGGGGGGTATTTTTTAACAACAGGGGAGGGGGGGGGTAAGCAAATAGATGCTTATAATTTTTACAACTGAGAGATCTTCTGTGAGCATAGGCAAGGTATTTTTGGAGACAAGTAATAAAAGATAAATGGGAATAGAAGAGATGAAGATGAGCTAGGAACATGTTGTAGGCCAAGAGCACTGGCTGTATAGATGTGGTGAGCTCTGGTTAGACACATAGGTGAGAAGAAGAGAGGCTCAGTGAACATGTAGGTTTTACTCTTCTTGGGCAGTGGACATCTTAAAGCAAGCCTATGGAGCAACTCTGTCATACGAAATCGCCCTTCTCACAGGCTTCCTTCGCTGCCACATTCGGGAGGTCACGCCAGTTAGATGCTGCACGTCCTGGGTGTGTCTCTTGGCCTTGGAGAGTATGGCTCACACTCCGCTAACTGCCTTTTCCATTTGTGGGGCTGCTTTTGAAGACTTGGGAGCCCTTCAAAGTTCCCATGGGAAAGGCAATTATATGTGCTTGTTAGAACATGGCCCCGATGAGTGGAGGGGGGGCTGACACATTACCCCGACACATGTGGAGGGGGGACTGACATGGAGTATGTTTTGAAATCTTCTGGAACATCATTCCTGTAACTAACAAGGGGGTGGGGAGTCTCATTTAAGGCCATATTAACAGGGCCAGCTAGCACACCACCACCCCATAAAGGCATGATTTACACAGTTTTGCATTTGAGAAAGTTGAGACTCAGGGACACTGAATAACTTGCCCAATATCAAGGAGAGAGCAAATGGGGACAATATCGGCTCAAATCCAAGTCTTGATGTCCCCAGGTGGAGTCCTGTCATGACCTTGACCTTCCTAGCCTCCTTCCTGCTCACTTCTTATCTCCTCTTGCTCTCCCGGGGTATTCCACAGAGTATGTCTTTCTCTCAGTCCCTTTTCTGGCACACACTGGGCACTCAGAAGATAGTTGATCAGTTTATGGAGACAGGGTCTCACTATGTAACCCAGGCAAGTATGGAGCTCTCAGTCTTCCTGCCTCAGTTTCCCAAGTGCTAAGATCAGAGTTGCAAACAACAGCCCCCATCCCCCAGCTTGAATGATGATTAGTAAAATATGTTCACACATTTTGATGGGTTCATATAGATTCCTGGAAAACATTATTCCTGTTTGTGCAAACTGAGGCATTCTAGCACGTGGTGGAGTGATACTTTAGGAAGATAACCTGCCAGCCTCGGTTTCCAGCTGTGTCTGTAATGTCTCCAGGAGGCAGCTGTTAACCACCTCTGTGGGGGTCCCTATTTGGCAATGCTG
>CABHPQ010172317.1:0-24022 GCA_902168405.1 Peromyscus aztecus
CCCCGCCTCCTCTCCGACCTGGAGGCGCTGAGCCCTGGGGGCCTCCGCCTTCTCAGGCTCAGTGCCTTGCAGCTCAGCCTTTGCCTGCGCCCCGACGTCACTGGTGTCTGCGATCACTTTGGAGTCCCGAGGACCCTGAGAGCCCCTGGGGGCGCTTGCACAGCTATTCTCGAGAGAGTTGAAGACTGCAACTTCCCTGGCCAGCTCTGTCTCCTGGGACTCAGGGATGTGGCTTGAGGTTCCTGGGGTCTTCCGTGGGCGACGTCTGTGCCCGGACCACCCGGGACTCGAGTCTGTATCTGTCCGGGAATCATCACTCGCTCCCTGAGTCCTTGTCCCCGACGGCCCTTCCCTGCTCTGGAGCTCCAAGGCGTGTCCACCATTGCCATGATGGTTGCTGCCAGTTGACTCGGGTCTTCTGATAAGGGCTCCTTCTGAGCTCGTGTCAGAAGTCTTGGTCTTGATTGGCCGCTCCGAGGCTCCACCACCCTGGCTGCTGCTGTCCAGGGCCTCGTGGTGTTCACTGTCCAGGCACGAGCTGCCACCATCCCCGCCTGACGTGTCCCCAGCCCTGCCAGAAGTCTCTCGGTGGCCTCGCGGAGCCGATGGTCCTTGCTCCTTTCTTCTCCTGCGGCTGCGCTTGACCGTCCACCCTTCTTTCCCGGGGAGTCTCTGTTCCTCAGGGAGCTCCCCATGACTGTCCCCGGGCTCACGGCTCCCCGTGGACCTGTGGCCCCGACCCTGAGAGCTGCCCTGCCTCTCCCGGGTCTCCAGTGATGCCCCAGTCCCTGCACCTCTGCAGCGGTGGTTCCCCTCTTCAGTGGGCTTCCTGCGGCCTCCAGTAGTCTCCTTGCCTTTGGTGGCCTCGGGGTCCTTAGCTGGCTTGGGCTTGTGGGCTTTGCCGTGGGCAAGCCTGCGATCCCGGCTGGGGGCGCTGTCAGCGCTGGCGGACCCCGACTCCTGCTCCGCTGAAGCTGGCTTCCCGGGTCGAGCCCGGCGCTGGGGCGCTTTGCCCTTGCTTCCGCCCATGATTGCCTTGCCAATTAATGCCTTGCTCCTTTTGCCTTCTGATCGGACTGTCCACGGTTGCCCTGAGGTCTCGGTTACTGGACACTGTCTGCTCCGGCGAGGTTATGGGCTCAATCTATCCCGAGTCTCCCCTCTTAAGGCAGTAGCATCAATAATGTAGGTGGCAGCGGGTCCTGACCCCCTTGGTCAACAATGGAGTGGAGGCAGTGGAAAGAGGAGACGCTGCAGCTGTGGACAAAGGCCGTGGACAGGGCATCGGCGCCAGGACTCCCTGCCATTCAGATCAGTCTGGCACCAGGCCAGACTGAGGAGCCCAGGCCCTACACTTCAGCCTCACTCCCTGTCTGCCAAGAGCGGCAGAGTAAAGCGCTTCTACCAGGGCCTTCCAGGAGGCTGGGACCGTGGCTATGGGACTATGCAGGGGACACTTGGGAGTTCCATTCTTTTCTATTGTGAAATACAATCTCCTAAAAAGTGCATACGATAGGAGTATGCACCTCGAACCAGGGTAAAACCTGTGCACCCCTCTGGAGTTATGAAACAGAACTAGATAGAAGTCGAACCTCAGGCTCCTAGAAGAGCAGCCAGTGCTCTTAACCACTAAGTCATCTCTCCAGCCCTACCTTAGAGGTTTTTATAACACATGTTGAGAAGCCCAGAGGTGATGGTGAATGCCTTTAATCCCAGCAATGGGAGGCAGAGGCAGGAGGATCTCTGTGAGTTTGAGGCCAGCCTGGTCTACACAATGAGTTCCAGGACAGCCCAGGCTACACAGAGAAACCCTGTCTTGAAAAACCAAAACAAACAAACAAGAAAACAAGCAACATCACCATGTGCCGACTTCCCTCTTCTTCCTCCCCAGTTGTTCAGCCTCCTGATGAATTAATGTTCTATAGTTTAACCAATTGATGATAGAGCTTTTAAAATTGTATTCATTTATTTAGTGTGTGTGTGTGTGTGTGTGTGCGCGCGCGCATGTGTGAGTGCACGGCACGTGTGTGCACACCACAGTCCATGTGTGGGGTCAGAGGATAGGCAACATGTAGGACTCAGTTCCTTCCTTCTACCTGGTGGGTCCTGGGGTTAACCTAGGCTGTGAGGCTTGGAGGCCCTTTGATGGATGGCTTTTTAAACTTTTATTTGTATTTTATTTTTTGAGACAGGGTCTCTCTACATAGCCCTAGCTGTCCTGGAACTCACTGTGTAGACCAGGCTGACCCCAGAGATCCACCTGCCTGGGCCTCCCAAACACTGGGATCAAAGGCTTGCACACCACTGCCCAGCTATCCATAGATTTTTTTTATTAATGAAATTTATTCATTTATTTTACATCCCAGCTGCAGTTTCTCCTCCCTCCCTCTCCTCCCATTCCCTCCCCCTGGATTTTTTTAAAAACTGAATTGATGCTACCTCATCTCACCTTTTGCTTATGAGAGAGGTGGGAAGATGGATCAGTGGCTAAGAGCACTTGTTGCTCTTATGGTAGACCCAGGCTAGGTTTCCAGCACCCACGTGGTGGTTCAAAACCATCTGTAACTCCAGTTTCAGGAGAGCCAATGCCCTCTTTTGACCTCCGAGGCCAGCAGGTACACACACAGCACACAAACAACATATGTGCAGGCAAAACACTCATCACATAAAGCAATCATCTTTTGCTTACGTTACAAACAGCACCGGGAAATAACTTCATCCAAGCAGAACTAACTCCCAGGAGACTTGCTGGACCACAGGCTGTGTGTGTTTGTAATTCAGAGATTTCTAAATTTTCTTCCATAGAGGTTGTGTCAATTTACACTCACGAGGAGGAAGCAACTGTCCCAAAGGACCACAAGCTCATGGGCAACACCAGTGTACCTGCAGACAGCTGTACAAGGCAATACCCGCTGCCAGCATTGTTATTCAAAGGGCTGTGCACCCAGTAAAAAGCAGAACGTTCACACAGCGGATTCTCACGCAGCAATGAGAGCCACATAGGCAGGTAATGGGGACGACTTGGGTAATCTTGTAAACAATGGGCGTGAAAGCAGCCAGGCATGGAAGGGCAATCAGCACGGGATTCTATTGACAGACAGACAGACAACCAAGGCATGGGCCTGCAGCAGGACTCCAGGGTGCGCATGATGCTGTTCATGGAGATTTATCCAGTTGATGACCATGACCCATGTAGGATTACTATGATTTTCTAAAGATAACACGGAGAAAGAGTCCTGGACAACACCAGCAGGTCCCACCCAGGCATGGGCTTAGTATGTCCTACAGATCCCACTCATGCATGGGCTTAGTATGTCCTAGGCAGTTTTCAACATTTTGCTATGAACTCACCGAATCCTTGGGCAGGTACTACACAGATGCACTCTGTGGATGAGACCTCAGAGGCACACAGCTTATGTTAAACTGAGACACCATCCCACTCTGGCTCGAACCCCTGCTGGAGAATGGCTGTGAGGAACTGCCATCGCTGACCAACAGAACTCTAGTTCCTTGCTGACCCCTTTACAGCATGTCCTGTGAGCTCTTGGGACAAACTCTTGAACAAATGGAAGACTCTGTGCTCTCATGGACTTTCTGGTCCTCCTGGTGACCCAGAAGTAATACATATTATATTGGTAAATGATTGTGTTTTTTAAGAAAAGATTTATCATAGTTTTAATTATGTGTATATGTGTGTGGGTATGTACATGTGAGCACAGGTACCCTCTGAGGCCAGAAGAGGGTGTCAGATCCCCTGGAACTGGAGTTATAGAAGGTTGTGAGCCACCTTGTGGGTGCTGGGAATCAAACCCAGGGCCTCTGGAAGAGCAGCCAGTGCTCTCAACCAGAGCTCTCTCTAGCCCCCATGTTTTGTTTTTTTTTCCTTTTGTCTGTATTTTTTTAGTTAATTAATTTATTTTTTCTATTACCAGCTTGATACAGTACAAATTCTTATCCTAATGGTGAAATGTTTCACTGAGGCTTGCCCAATTTTCTGAGAAACTGCCATACTGATTTCCACAGTGGTTTGCATTCCCACCAACAGTGGAAGAGTGTTCCCTTTGCTCTGAATCCTCTTCAACACTGACTGTCATTAGTGTTTTTGATCATAGCCATTCTGACAGGTGTAAGGTGGTATCTCAGTCGTTTTGATCTGCATTTCTCTGATGATTAAGGATGTTGAGCACTTCTTTAAATGTCTTTCAGTCATTTGTGATTCTTCTTTTGAGAATTCTCTGTTTAGCTCTTTAGTCCATTTTTTAATTGGATTGTCCAGTATTTTTTTGTCTAGTTTCTTGAGTTCTTTATACACTTTGGAGATCAGTCCTCTGTCAGATGTGGGGTTGGTGAAGGTCTTTTCCCATTCTGTAGGCTGTCTTTGTCTTATTGACCATGTCTTTTGCCCTACAGCAGCTTCTCAGTTTCAAGAGGTCTCATTTATTAATTGTTGTGCTCAGTGTCTGTGCTGCTGGTGTTTTATTTAGGAAGTGATCTCCTGTGCCAATGAGGTCAAGAGTACTTCCTACTTTCTCTTCTATCAAGTTCAGTGTAACTGGATTTATGTTGAGGTCTTTGACCCACTTTAGCCCCCATGTTCTTTTACTTGAAAGTCTCACCCAGGACAAGACATTCTGCCTGGACCCTCCCAAAGAGAATGTTCAGATATAAGCATGGTTTAGAGCAGTGACTGTCGTCCGGCTGAGCAACCACCATCTTGGGGCATTCAGTTGCACCTCCCTGCAGAGAAGCATCCCTGACGTTTTTCTGTCAGCTTAGCAGCTGTGCATGAATCCACTGACAGTTTAATTATCCTCTGGAGCCCCAGAACCCCAGAGCCAACGCTCTGCTGGCCACTCAGGCCGTGGCCTGGAGGGCCTTTCGGTCCCGCAGCCGAGGAAGGTCCAGGGCTGTGATATGTAGGTTTAAACTAATTCTCATTTTATTTACCAACAAAGACTTGGAAGTCATATGTGGAGGTGGAGGTGAAAATCTGTTAGATCAGAGAAGCTGAGAAGCAACTGGCTGACCTTCCTTTTTGGCTGGAGAAACAGCAAGAGATGTGTCTCTTCACTGGTCCCAAAACTAAAAGGAAGCGCCATACTCAAGTCCCTGCCCAAAAGGGACTTCCTGTGTATCTTCTCTATCCAAATTGCTGGCTTCTCTATGGCCAATTCCAGTCAACTAGTCACTAGCTTCACCCCTGATGCAAGGTCAACTTTATTTAACAGTCTTGGAGTGTCACAGTACGATCAAAATTCCCACAACACATCCCAGCTGGGCTTGCCTGCGGTTTACATCCCATATAAAGGGCAGAGTGGGGCACTAAATTCTTGCCCAAGTATCCAACTGCCTCTACACCAACCAACTCTGCCTTAGCTGCACATGGCCTGGGGAACGGACCACTCTGGGGTCCCCACTCGAGTGGCATCCTTGCTACAGGGAAGCTCTCATCCTTACTGGGTCAAGGCTTTTTAGGGGTGGCCTATGGGGGGGGAGCCCCTACCCTGTAGGTAACCCATCACCTGTGCTCTGTGAGGAAGCCCAATAATTCATTAGTAGGCCAGGGTGGACTTCGGCAGATCACGGCTCTGTTATTGGGACCTTAGGAAGAGGGATGGAGGCTGTTTGCCCTCCCCACCACCACCACTGGAAGGTGATTCAAATACTTAAAGAGGAAGTTCTCTGAGCATCTCTGATCTGAGCTGGAGATGGACTTAAACCACTGAAGAACTTGTCCGCAGGCTGCTCCAGTGAAGACATAACCAGGTGTTTATTAAAAACTCTGTTTTACTCAGAGGCAGTTAAAATTTATAATTTAAAACCCAACCCACTACAAAAGGGGGGGGTGGAGAATAAAAACTGTGCAACATTGACAAAAGAACAAGACAGACAGGACCCAGGAGGGGCCGCCTGGGGTGGGGGCTCTCCTCTCCTGAGGCCAGGAGCAGCAACAGGGTGGCGACCAGGGCAGACCCTGGCCAGGCTCGGGCTGGAAAGGCCCTCAGTAGTGTGTGTTCATCTTACAGCCGGGATGCTGTCCCGTTCACTCTGCTGTGGAAGGACATGGGGAGGCAGTGGGTCAGGACCATCCTGGGCAGGACAGGGTGTCATAGTCGCCCACCCTGAGCCCCCAACGCCATTGGTGATTTCCAGGGCTAAGCTGGCCCTGGAGGCCTGTTGGGCTCAGGAACAGTGGCGATTAGGGCTCTTCTTCCTGTCCCTCCCTGGGCAGCAGACCTTCCCCTCCCCTGGAGAGCCCCCAGCCCTACCTTCCCCATTGCTGAGGCTGCATCCCACAGCCACGCGGTGAGAACGCCAATTGCCATAGCTCCTGAGGTGGCAAAGACAGGGAAATCACCATTCATGGTGGCCTCATCCTCCACGTCCCCACATTCTCCCAGCACTGTAGTGACTTACCCCCGGTCCCCTTCCAGTGTGCTCTGGATTTCCTTTAGGACCCCTGCTGGGTAGGAGAGACCCAGTGAGGCCTGTAGGGATAAGGCCATACACTGTCTCTTTCACCAACGGGGTGCCGGACGGGCTTGTGCCCTGGCCCACAGAAAGCCCACGCCTGCTTCCTCTGGCCTTCCAAGCTTGCCCTGTACCCCAAGACATGCTTCCCCTCTCTCATGTGAGCCTCACCAACCCCCACGCCGACTCACACTCGTCACTGAGCAGAGCGTGCTCCATCACTGGGCCAGGCTTCTTCTCTGGAAGGCAGAGTGGTCATGTGGGCCTGTCCTGGGCCCTCTGGCCAGCCCTCTTATTACAGGGGTTAAGGGAGTGAGTGCTGAAACCCCAGAGGCAGGAAACCGTTCCTTCCGCTCCCAGTCTAAACTTCCCTCTCGCTCACCCTCAGCCCCGACTCCTTTACTCCAGTCTAGCCAGCTGTGTCCCATGTGTGCCCCACCTAGCCGCCAGAGGCCGACATGTCTTACCTTCCCCATCACTTTGGCTTCTTGAGTTCCTGTGGAGGGGCAGACAGTGAGGGCTGGGGACCACTAGGCTCTGAAAATCCTGGTCCGTGAGGAATGGGTGAGGCCAACCTGCTTGACCAGGTCTGAGCAGGGGAGGGGTCTGCACTGGCAGCTGGCCAGTCAGCAGAATGCCGCAGAAAAGAGCAAGGCCGTGGAAAGGCCTCTGGGCCCTCATCCTCACCTGACTTGGCCCGAGGTCCTTTTGGGGCCCGTGCTGTTGCCGTTACTGGGGCGGCTGTGGTTCTTGGTTTTGGTTGAATCCACCAAACACCTGGGCTCAACCAGCCACTTGGTGGAGAGAGAGAAGCGCTCAAACTCTGAGGGTGATATCAGGTAGAAACCTGGGGAGAGAGAAGCCTTGAGTAAAGCCAGCCCAGGGCTCCTGGGCACTGTGGCTGTGGCAGGGCCTCCCTCCCAGGGGAATGGGGACAGAGCCTCCTTGATGTTCTTCATTCAGGGCAGGCAGAGCCCCACATCTGAGCTGCTCCCGCCTCTCTCTCTCCCCTGACAGTGCCTGAGACCCTCTCACCAGCCCCACCCTGCTCACCGAGGCCCCAGCCCAGGCCTGCACACCTTGGCCATATTTGGTGAAGACGCAGGAGGCAATGCCACTGACGTCCTCCTTTCGGATGCAGCTGTATCGCGCCTGGGGCTTGAGCAGGGGCATGGAGACCACCTGGATGTCACCTGAGTTGGTGAGCACCGCCAGGTGGTGCTCCCCGTAGTCCTCAGCCCTGCAGCTGCCAAAGTGAGCCACACCAACTCTTCGTACCCGTGAGCCCTCCAGGGCGGTCAGCTTCAGCTTCATCTTGGCACTCACCTTGGGCAGTGTGAATACCTGGGCACACATGGCAGCGGGGCATGAGTTACACCATAGCCAGTCTGTGGTTCTCCCATCCGTACAACCACTGGGACCTTGTCCTTTAGCAGACACCTCACGGTGGACAACAAGCTCATCCGGGTCTTAATGCCCCTCAGCTCTCAGATGCAGATCTTGGGCCAGGAGGATGCAAGGCCCCTGACATCCAGTTTGGGCATTCTGTGCCTCCCACAAACTCAGGTCCTGTCCCAGGGTGACCCTTTAGGTCTAAGACTGACACACACAAGACCACCCCCTCTTGCCCCACTTCTTTCCTGTGACCCTGAAGAATATACTCCAACTCCAAATGAGAACCTTAGTCCACTATCACTATTTGTGTTCAGGGGCTGAACTCTTCTGATGTCCTAGGGACATCCGGGGACCCTGCCATGTGGCACCTTGAATTGTTCCTCTGACACCACAAGCAACTGGTGGCTGCCTTGCATGTCCGGGCTCTTGGACAGGTCATGGGCTACTTCCAGGGGCTCGGGAAGGGGCACACTGTGTCCGTCAAGCACCAGGATGCCCACCACAGGCGCACGATGCATCAGCTGGATCTCCTTGGCTACAAAGGAGGCAGGTTGGGGAAGAAGCAGTTTGGGGACAGGGCTTGTTGACACCACACCCGCCAGCCCAAGTAGGTCAGGCCCCCTGGGTTTTCCCCGTTCACCACTCACCCTGCTCAGCCCGAACTGGCTCATCCATTCTCCGCTCTGCAGGAGGCACACGCAGGGAAAAGGCATAGATGGTGCCTCCATTGGTGCCAGCCCACAGTGAAGGGCAGTGGCGGGAGCCTGCCAAAAAATAAAGGCTTGGGTACCTAACCCAGGGCTCTGGGAACTGAGTCGGGCTGGCAACCTCGGCTTCCACCCCAAGCCCTGCTACTGAAACCCTCAAGTCAAGTTGGCAAGCTTCCTCAAGCTTCCCTTCTTTGTAAAACAGGCATGCTGTGGGCCTCTCCAGCCTCCTGGGAAAGCACTCCCACAGTCTCACGGGGCTCCCCACACAGATGAGACTGAGCCTAGGACAGCTCTGCCCTTGTAGGGATACAGCAGTGGCCACTCACATCCAGCAGGGAAGAATGAGCTAGGGATAAACACTTCCACATGCCTACTGGGTGGCAACAGGAACCATGCCACTCCAACCCCTATGGAGGCAGAAGCTAGCAGCCCCATTTTACGTGAGAGGAGGCTGAGGGCCAGAAAGGTTAGGCGATGTGTCTAAGGCCATGCTTCCAGAGAGCAGCGGAGCAAGGCTCTCAGACCAGGCAGCTGACTGTCAAGTCCGGGAGGAGAGGGGAAGGAAGCCGATGTTGGCTCTGGTTTCTGTCTGCACCAACAGACTAGCCCCCTGAGGGTCCCAGGCCCGCAGCACTGCCTATCCACTTTCACACCAGGAGTACCCACCTACCCATTTCCTCATGCCAGAGTCCACCTATCCACGCCCTCATGCTACGGTGTGTCTACACCCCTAACCTCAGGCTGGCTACTCACTGTCCCTCACGTAGGTATCAGCAAAGTAGAGGGTCCGGACGAAGCCAGTGAAAGAGTCCTCCGCAGAGCGGGCCTCGATCTTGCGCTGCACCGGGGCCAACTCCATGTTCTGCAGGCCTGTCCGTTCCGCTTTGGTGCTCACAGCCTGAGCCTGCGCCTGCAGGAAGTTGGGCTGGGACTGAGGGTGGGCTCTTGCCTCTGCTCCTCAGGCACTGACTTGCTCAATGCTAATCCTTCCAGGGAAAGACTGGCCACAGCCAAGCCAACCACCTGACTGCTTGGGCCCAAGAGGACTTTGTCCAAGTAAGAGGTTCCCTGAGGAGAACTTGCCTGACTTCTCAGCATTTCATGGGTAGAAAGGGACAGAAAAATAAGACAATTGTGCTGGCTAATTTTATGTCAACTTGACACAAGTTAGAGTCATCTGAGAGGAGGGAGCCCCAGTTGAGAAAATGCCTTGATAAGATTGGTCCCAGGCAAGCCTGTAGGATATTTTCTTTCTTTCTTTCTTCCTTCCTTCCTTCCTTCTTTCCTTCCTTCCTTCCTTTCTTTTTTTTAAGATTTACTATGTATACAGTGTTCTGCCTGCATGTATGTCTGCAGGCCAGAAGAGGGCACCAGATCTCATTACAGATGGCTGTGAGCCACCATGTGGTTGCTGGGAATTGAACTCAGGACCTCTGGAAGAGCACCTAGTGCTTTTAACCTCTGAGCCATCTCTCCAGCCCTGGACATTTTCTTAATTAGTGATTGATGGGGGAGGGTCCAGCCCACTGTGGATGGCACCATCCCTGGGCTGGTGGTCCTGGTTCTATAAGAAAGCAGGCTGAGCAAGCCATGAGGAGCAAGCCAGTAAGCAGCACCCCTCCACGGCCTCTGCATCAGCTCCTGCCTCCAGGTTCCTGCCCTGCTTGAGTTCCTGTCCTGACTTCCTTCAGTGATGAACTGTGATGTGGAAGTGTAAGCCCAATAAACCCTTTCCTCCCCAAGTAGCTTTTGACCATGGTGTTTCATCACAGCAGTGGTAACCCTGACTCCGACAAGAATCATGAATATTTACTGGGACTTGTCTATAAAGTCAGCATCACAGCTGTGGCTCTCTGGATGTGGGGAAACTGAGGCACGCCGGTAGCCACTTGGTTAGTGGGCAGGGAACCCACTTGCTCTGGATTCAGATCCTGTGCTTAGAGCCCGGGGAGAGAGCTGGGGTCCCGTAGATGGCTGCTCTGAGCCTTGGGCCTCACCTCTCCTGCGTAGCCACCCGGCCGCCGTTTATGACCAGATACTCTGCTGCGGCGCATTCGACGGAACGATTGACGTAGAGACTTCTTGAGGGACTTTACTCGAGACAGTGGGCCCTCCAAGGCCAGCTGGTCACTGGGGTGCAGTGTGCACCTTGAAAGAGGGGGATGTCAGGTCAGGTCATCAACACTACAGGGCCCCAAGGTCCTCACAAGGTCCCAGTCCCAGTCTCCAGCCCCAAATGCCCCGCTCACTTGACAAAGACCTGCCGCCTCCGCTGGTGATCAAAGAGGCCAAAGCCGTGACTGGTGCCGAAGGCTACGAGCCGCCACTCGGAGTGCAGAGCCAGGGAGGTGACCACGGCTGGGGGCTGGCACTGTACCAGCACAAAGGGCTGGAAGCCTGGCTCAAAGCTCACGGGCCCTGGGCGGGCGGCGAGACGTTCGTGCCCCTTCCAGCGGTAACCCTCCTGGTCCTGCAGCAGGTCAGCCTCCACGTGCTCCACGGCATGCTCGGCCGCCTCGTCGTTCAGCTCCAGCACCAGCACCTGCAGTGGGGGTGGTAGAGAGCTCAGCAGGGCCCAGGCACCACAGCACAGCAAAGGACTCAGGAACCAAGCCGAAGTCCTCTGGGGGCCACTCACTAGGGGAACCAAGCATCCTGCACCTGCTGGGAAAAGCTGCAGGTGTGCTCCAGATGTTGCTGCCAGATAGGGGTTCCTGTTCCTGATGTGCAAAGTCACCCAACCACTGTGCCCTCAACCACCACCCTGCCCGGCCTGCTACCTGCCCTGCCGTGCCTGCCACAGCCAGGTAGCCACTGTATTTACAGAGGAAAATCTTCTGGATGCCCAGCCGAGGATCATCACTGTAGGGATCAAAAGAGCCCACCTGCCAAGGGAGGGAGAGCCTGTGAGTGGTCATGTGCCTGTCCTAGCTTGGTTCCCCACACCCCTGGTTCCCAGGCTCCTGGCCTCACCTTGCGGAGTGGGGGCCACTCCTCCTCACCCTGGGTACTGAGGTTCTCGTTGAGGTCCGTGTCTGTGAGGAACACTCTCACGGTGCTGAGTTTGTATAGCAGCCGTAAGCAGACACCCGAGGCATCCCAGAACCGCACTGTGCCATCCTCATGCCTGCGGGCAAAGCCTGGTGAGGGCTATGTCAGCCAGGGCGCCTGGGGTCTGGAATGCACAACCCAGGGCTTTGTTCCTACCCACCATGTCCTCCTTGGAAAAGGGAAACGTCGCCATTCAAGTCACCTACCCCGTGAGCAGCAGGTCCCTCTGGGGTGGAGGTGGGGCCAGGTTGGTGCCACCATCGATGGGCCACTCCTGGAAGAGATCAGGAAGTCCAATAGAACCTGGACCCAAGTCAGGAGCGGGCTTGGGGCTGGGGCTGGACCTACCATGGTGGAGAAGTGCAGGTTCTGGCGGCTGCCCGCAGCAATGACACGCTCCCAGAGCTTCAGGGGGATGTTAGAGACGTGGTGAGAGCAGGTGATAGCAGAACAGTGCAGGGAGGCGAGGTAGGGCAGCTGCACGGGTGGCCAGCCCGCTGTCTGCAGGTCAATCACCACCAGCTCCTCCTCCGCTAGCACCACCAGGGCGTACGGGTCGTCAAAGGCTGGAGAACAGGCAAACAGTCACGGTTAGCTTGAAGAGGCAGCCAGCCCCATCTGGCCTGCAGAAAGAGCTCCAGGCCAGGAGCTGGACCCATCAATCTGTATTGCTTGTCTTGTGCAAAAGAAGAGCTACAAGCAGGCCAGGTGGTGGCGGTGCAAGCCTTTAATCCCAGCATTCAGGAGGCAGAGGCAGAGGCAGAGGCAGGTGGATCTCTGTGAGTTTGAGACCAGCCTGGTCTACAGAGCGAGTTCCAGGACAGCCAGGGCTACGCAGAGAAAAAAGGAGCTACAAGCAGAGGCACCACAATCAAGGCCTCTCTGCATGGCTGCCCCAGTGACCAGTGCCCCTGAAAACCAAACAAACAAGATCTCAGTCAGGCATGGGAGCGGCTAGAAGTGCTGGCTTGGGCAATTCTAATGTTTGACCTTGACTGATGACCTGATCTGTCAAGGGAGGGATGGTAAGTGTTTTCTCTGCCACAGCACCTCAGTCTGCCCTGTAGGCCCAAAGCAGGGACAGACGGCAAGTCACCAAGTGTGTGTGTGTCCCCATAGAGTGGCCCGCAGGCTTCAGCCTGTGGACTGCCTCTCAAGGTAGACATGAGAGGAGGGAGCAGCTCTAAGCGACAGATCGGGAGGAAGGAGGAGAGGCTGAGAAGGAGACACAGGCCTGCGGTCTCCCTGCGTGAGGGAAGACCAGAAGACTCAAGGCCAGGAGTGACTGGAACAGCCCCGGCTCCGACCCCTGAGGACCTCGGCTGGGGAAGTCATGGTCGCTGGCAAAGGAGGCCTGCCCTCCTCTCCTGGACAGTTCCCAGGCCTCCTCCCTGCTTCTACACCAGGCCTTGCTGATCTTGTCAGTTCCCCTATTTATGAGGCTGACTCGGGGGTGGCCCCACATGGCCACCTACTACCCCACCCATACTTCACCACAACTAGGCCAGGACCCTCTTGCCAAGTTGGACGGGCATAAATCCAGCAATGCGGATCTGCCCGAGTTGGGCCAAATCCCTTAAAGAGAGCTTGAGACAGGTAAGAGGTGTAGCCTGGCACGGTGGCATTCCAGACTGGGTCTCCACCTGGGAGCATGGCAGGGAGGAGGAGAGCAGGCTTCGCAGGTGTCAATGGCCTTGGTGACACTAAGAAGGGGTCGTAAGGCCAAGAGACCCGGACTGGCGGCAGATTTGGGAGCGTCTACCCAGCACCCTTTTCTCATTTTCTCAACTGCCCAGAACCCCGACTCCTGATGCTCGCCTACCAGCGCTAGGGTCGGCCTCTGTGAGGACAGTGAAGTCAATGACGCGGGAGGTAAAGTCGAAGGCTGTCTGCTGCCCATTGTGGACCACTGAGATGCAGTGGCGGTCCCCGTAACTGGCACGTGGCATACCGCCCTGGAAGATGGTGAATGGCAACCTGCAGGCACAGAAGAAAAGTGGGCTGCGGCTCTGTATGACTCCCGACAGCCACCAGCCGGGTTGGCAGCTGGGGCCTGATGGAGCATGCAGGGCAGTGGCCAGCCTTTGTGGCAGAGGCTGGGGGACCCCAGAGCCCGAAGGGAAGCCAGGCTCCAGGATGGCTGGAGGGGGCAGAGTAGATGCCCATCTCTTCCCAATTGCAACAGCCTAGGAGGACTTGGGGTGAGGGGGGCACCTGGGCTAGGAACCATCCCCGCTCTTCTACAGTGGCCTACTGAACTGTTCCCAGACCAGGCCTCACTATATACAGTTCCTTCTGAGGAAACGGAACTCTGGCTGGCAGCATCTTCAGAGAAGGCTGAAGGAAGAGATGGGAATGGACTTTGCAAGAACTACCCACCGAGAGGTGGAATGATAAATCTGACGGCCTACCCTACCCGCGTTTCCCTGGGACGGAGACCCCAGAAGTCCTCACTAGGCGCTGACTCCCCAGGCAGGAGCCCAGGAGACTTTCCAGGGCAGCTGCACAAAGTGGGAAGGACAAGGATGACATCGGCACTCACCCTTGCCTGGTGGTAAGCCAGAAGATTTTGGTTATAGCCTTGCAAGGAAAGGGACCTAAAAGAAAAGGAGATAGCTTGAGAGGGTCTCCCACAAAGTTCAGATCCCTTACCCTAACCACGAGTGAACCTGTAAGAAGGAGGCTTCCGCTGTGCATTTTCCTGAGGCACCACCGTGGGAAAACAAGCTGTGTGGCTTTGGACCAAGTCCTGAACCTCTCGGGGCCCAGATTCTGCCTCTATGAGCTGGGCAGCTGAGCCCAGCAAAGACAGAGGTGCTTCTCTGGCAGAAGACAGGGTTAGATCCTCTAGGCAGAAGCACTGACCGTAAGGTATGGAACTGCGCAGAGGATCTGGGTTCTGGATGTCACTGGACACGGGCCACTGGCAGTGGCTGCCGTCGGAGTGGCAGGTGACAATCAGGCAGCCATCCCTCTGCCAGCTGACATTCTCCAGTTGCTTTGGAGGAGAGGAAGAGATTAGGTGGGAATCAGGACAGCAGTCTACACAGGGGCCTGGGAGAGCCACTCTCCCAGACACCACCTACCTGGCTGCTGAGGAAATGGTAAAGCACACGACTGCCCTGAAGGTCCCAGATGACAACGAGGCCTCGGCTGTAGCCAATGAGGATTTGGTTGGGGTCACGAGGGTGCTCCTGCAGAGCTTCCACCATCTCGAACACTCGCCGGTGGCGGGCCTCCTCCGGCAGCCTAGGCAAGGGAATGAGTGCCATGAGCCCATGCAACAGTGGGTACCCCACACGCTAGCCTAGGAAGATGGTGGGGCCAGCCACATCATCGTGAGGGTCATGCAGAACAAGACATGGTATTTATGTACTTTAAAACACACACACACACAAACTCAGGGGGCAGGTATGATAATAGACACTACAACCCCAAAACTTAGGAGGTAGGAGAAGGATCAGGTGTTCAAGATCAAATGTACAGTAGTTGAAGCTAGTCTGGGTCACATGAGACTCAAATCTTCACAGATAAAATAAAAGTCTGCTGAGTGTGGTGGTGCATGTCTTTAATAAGCAGAGGCAGATGGATCTCTGTTAGTTCGAGACCAATCTGGTCTATTTAGCAGGTCTGGGACAGTCAGGGCTGCATAGAGAGACCCCGTCTCAACCCACCCCACTAAAAAGATGATTTTTTATTGTTTTTAATTATGTATACATGTGTATGCATGTGTGTAGGGATGTGCACATGAGTGCTGGTGCCAGTGGAGGCCTGAGGCAGCAGATCCATTGGAAGCTGGAGTTAAGGTGGTTGCGAGCCACTCAATGTGGGTGATAGGAACTAAAGTCTGGTCCTCTGCAAGAGCAAGTGCTTAACCATGGAGCCATCTGTCTAGCCTCAAAGACATTTTTAATGAATGCAAGTAACATTTACAGGGATTAAGCTGTGGGACAATTAAATGGGCTTATTTTAAATATCTTTTTGAAATTCTATTTTATTAGAATTATTTATTTTATGTGTATGAGTAGACCATGTATGTTCAGTACCCACAGAGGTCAGAAGAGGGTATCAGAACCCCCAGAGCTGGAGTTATGGATGGTTGTAAGCCACCCTGTGGATGCTGGAAACTGAACCTGGGTCCTCTGCAAGAGCAGCCAGTACTCTTAACCATCTCTCCAGCCCCTTGCTTATTTATTTTTTTACTTTATTTATGATGGGTGTGTGCATGATGTATGTTTGAGAATATGGGCATGCACAAACCATGGCATGCACGTGTGTGGTCAGAAGACAACCTTTATTTTTATTTTATGAGCATTGGTGATTTTGCCTTCACGTATGTCTGTGTAAGGGTGTTGGATTCCCTGGAACTAGAGTCACAGACAGTTGTGAGCTGCTATGTGGGTACTGGGAACTGAACCCGGGTCCTCTGGAAGAGCAGTCAGTGCTCTTAACCGCTGAGCCATCTCTCCAGCCCTGTAAGACAATCTTTTGGAGTGGCCAGTGTTAAACTTTACCTGCTGAGCCGTCATGACGGCCCTTTTGTGCCGCTGTTGTGCATATGGTGCATGTATGCGTACATACTCATGTGTGCGTATGGTGCATGTGTGCGTACGTGCTCATGTGTGTGTGATGTGTGGGGAGGATGCCCATGTGGAGGCCGGAAGTTGACATTGACTGTTTTCCTCAATCATTCTCCGCCCAGTTTTTGAGACAGGATCTTGTTGAACCTGGACTTTCTGGTTTGACTACACAGGCTGGAAAGTGAGACCTTGGGACCCCCGGTCCCCACATCCCCAGCTCTGTGGTTACACACACACTACTACCCCGGGTTTTGTTTTCCCTTTTTTTCGGGGGTGGAGTTTGAGACAGGGTTGCTCTGTGTAGTCCTGGCTGTCCTGGAACTCACTCTGTAGCCCAGGCTGGCCTCAAACTCAGAGATCTGCCTGCCTCTGCCTCCTGAGTGCTGAGATTAAAGGCATGGGCCATCACTGCCAGGCTGGCTAAGACCTTCCTAATGAACACATACAATACCATCATAGAAATGAAAGCTGCTGGGCAATTAGATGGTTTCCAGTCTTATGCCATTAAAAACAGCACCATGGGTGGGGTGCGGCTCAGCAGTAGAGCACTTTCCCAGCGTGCCTGAGGCCTTGGACTTGATCTCCAGTACATACCAACACACACACACACACACATACACACACACACACACACACACACACACACACACACACACACACTACAATGATAATAAAGAGCCTGTCTTTTGTAGTATCCACCTCTTCGGATGGAGACCTTGTTAAATGTGATGTCACCAGATTGAAGGGGTGGACAACTGAAAAACCTAGGCACCATGGCTGGCACCTGTAATCCCAGCACTCAGGAAGTGGGGAGAGAAGATCTAGACACCATCCTTAGCTATATAGCATGTTTGGGGCCAGCCTGGGCTATGTGAGGAGACCCTGTCTCAAATCTCCCAAAAAAATAAAAACTTATGTAAGCGTCTTGAGTAAAAGGTGAACACAGACTTAGAATGTAAGAGAGCGTCTCAGGCACTCCGGCCCTCCCTGATAGCCTCAGCCCGCTCACCATGGGGGAGGGCCGAGGCTGGCCCTTATGGGGCCGCTTGCACAGGAGTTGGTCCTCCTAATGTCCCGCCCATAGACTTGGCTCAGGCTAGGCACCAGACATCCCACCTGTCACCTCACAAACTGCTTTGCTCTGACCTCAGGCATGTTGCCCTAGCCTAGTCCTGCCCTGCCCTGTCAAGCGGGAAAGAACAGGGGTTGGAGTCAGAAGGTCCCCACCCCACACAGGAATCCTCCCTAGCCAGCACTGCCACCGCTGGACAGATGGGTCCTGCTTCATCCCCACATGGAAACCAGGAGAGCCTGGTTTGCCAGCTGTCTGTGTCCTGAGCCTGGTTGGGGCCTCTAGGGCTGAGGCCTGGCACACTGGCCACCTGCCTTGGAAGTGTAGCATATTCCACGGCTGTCAGACTGGCCCAGCAAGCTCTTGTCCAACTCGATTGCCCTTCCAGAACCCTGTCCCCTCTGCATCCCCAGCACTGCTCTGAATTCCTCTCTGCTAGGTCCTGTAATCAAGCAGCAAGCCTCTGAAGTGTCCTAAACTTCCAGGCTTCTCGGCCACAGCAGAGTGCCCCAAACCTCAGGTGTCAGCTCAGCTCCCTCACTACACAGTCCTCAGGGCTTGGAGATTCGTGGTCCCCTGTGCAAAGGACACTGGACTGAGGAGCTGCTGACACACCATTATTTTGGACCTTACCTATTATATTATTATTATTATTATTATTATTATTATTATTTTATGTGTGGGTGTTTGGCCTTCATGTATGTTTGCGCACCAAATGTATACAGTGCCCCCAGAGACCAGAAGAGGGTGTCAGATCCCCTGGGACTGGAGTTACATACAGACAAGGTTGTAAGTCACCATGTGGGTACTGGAGATGGAACCTGGGTCCTCTGGAAGATCATCCAGTGCTCTTAATTCCTGGGCCATTGCTTCAGCCCATTTTTTATTTTGGTTTGAGACAAGGCTTCTCTGTGTAGCCCCTGGCTGGCCTGGAACTTGCTATGTGTAGACCAGGCTGGCCTTAAACTCAGAGATCTGCCTACCTCTGCCTCCTGAGTGCTGGGGTTAAAGGCGTGCGCCACCACACTCAGCCACTTCTCTCACCTTTAAATGAGGGGACAAAACTCCTTCTAAGACCACCCCTTACTGCTGTGATGTTAACAGGCACAGGTTGACAGAGAATCAATTCGGGGTGGGGGGGGCAGAAAGTTGAGGGTTTTTTCCCAGGCCCCTTAGACTTCCTCGGATAGAAATGACAAATTGGGTCCACTTGAGGCAGGGAGCAGCTCACCATCGCAGCACCGCCTCTGAGCTGATGGTCCTGTCGTCCAGTGTGCGGAAGCCTGGAAGCTGCACCACAAACACGCTGCCACTCTCGGTGCCCAGGTAGAGCAGTTCTCGGCAGGAGTGAGGTAGGATCTCAGTGATCTGCGTGGCGCTGGGGGCAGCCCTGCAACAGGGACAGCTGGTGATGAGCTGTCTGAGGTGTAGGCAGGTGGGACCCTGACTTCCCGGAATCTCTACCAAACCCTGGGAAGGCCTTGTCTAGGGAAGACAGGCCCCTGAGGGCCTTGACGGGCTTTAGGGCATCCCCGGCTGTAACAAATGATCAGTTTACATTCTGCCAAGACGGGAGACAGGTGGCAGGGCACATGAGCTGTGGGGCAAGAAAAAGACCCGGCACTCTGGCGCACAAAAGGGTGTGGGCATGGGAAGGGCACAGCCCATCACAGTCTAGAAAGGGCGCCTGAGTATGAGATTGGCAGTGCCAATCATTCAACAGGACTCTCAGGAGATGAGCCCACCCTAGAACTGGGGGAGAATAAGGTAAGGAGGGGGCCACCATGCCCTTACCCTGGGGCACCACGTAACGTGAAGCTCTCTTCTTCCTGCAGCTCTGACACCCCACCTTTGACCTTCAGACTCCAGAGATGCACGCTGTTGTCGTCCAGCAGGGTGACCAGCTGACACTGGAGAGAGTGGGGACGGAAGCTTGCTAGCTAAACAGAGCCAACACTTTCCACAGCCTTGGCTTCCTGGGCAGGCCAGCCTGCGTGGACTTTTCAAGGAGGTCAGGACCAAGCCCCTCTGTGGTTCTCAGGGTGACCTCGAGCCTCCAGGGGGACAAAGGGAGGGAGCCCCAGGTGTTCCATGAGCAGCAAACCCAGGGCCCCCCCACCCCCTTGCCATACTACCCCTCCCTTCCAGAAGATAGGAGGTTAAGAAGACATCAAGAAGGCCCCTCCCCTCCAAGTCCCCTCCCTAAGCAGGTGCTCACCTGACCAGGCAGGAAGTGGATCTGCATCACAGCGTTGTTCTCCTTGTGAAGCCCCATGAACTCTACCCCAGGGGCACCATATCTAGAAGGCTCAGGAAAACCTCAGAAACCTGGACACCAGCCCTCCCCCCAACCCTAGTGCTCTGTAGCCTGGGTGGCAAGGAGTGCGGCCAGGCAAGCGCCTGTGTGGCCACGTCCAGGGGCACAGGATGCGGGGAGACAGCAGTGGAACTGCCCCAGGGGCACTCAGTCAGTGGTCTGACCTTGGGGACAGTTCCCCCAGCAGGACAGGTCAGGGGCAACTCCCCAGAAAGGTGAAGTCCTATCCTGGCAACAGTCACCCCTCCCCTCCCCCCCTGCAACTTGAGCTGTAACAACAGGCCTATCACCTGTCACCTGGTGGCACCTGCAAGAACACAAGGCAGCCCAGCAGCCTTGCCCGGAGTCTTGGCACCAGTGACTAGTAACCAGGATGTGATCCTGCCTGGTAATGATTAACCAGCTGCGGGAAAGCTAGCCTAGAGCTGAACTACAGCAGGGCTCGGGGCCCCTGGCCTCCTGTGTATACACTAGCCCAGCCACCTGGCACCTGTACTCACTCATGCTGGGTCAGAGTGGCGGGGCGGGGGTGGGGGTGGGGGGGTGAGGATGGGGGGTGGGGACGGGGACAGGGACGGGACTTTGTGGGAGGAGGTGCCAGCTCAGCTACCCGAGGTGGGCTCCTGTCTCCCACCTCCCCTAGGACCCTTAGCAGAGGGTGTAGTCAGACACCAGGAGTGAGGGGCACTGTCTAGGACTAGCTCATCCCAGGCTAGCTGGAGGAGTTGTCCCAGGCTGGAGTCACTTTTATTCCAGTCACCTACTGTGGTGGACAAAATACTGCACAACTAGGTAATGTCTAGTCACAGGTCAGGGAGGGCCCGTCTCTGCCAAGCAATGTCCATTCCCCTTTCAGGGATGTGTGTGGCTGCCCAAGTACTAGCCCCACTGCCCACCTAAGGCCATTCTGCCTTCGCCTGTGGACACAGAGCTCAGGGCCAGTCTGCTCCAGCCTTTTATGGAGAAAGGTAAACAAATAACAATGTTAGCCGGGCGGTGGTGGCACACGCCTTTAATCCCAGCACTCGAGAGGCAGAGGCAGGCAGATCTCTGTGAGTTCGAGGCCAGCCTGGGCTACAGAGTGAGTTCCAGGAAAGGCGCAAAGCTACACAGAGAAACCCTGTCTCGAAAAAAAAAAAAAAAAAAAGTACTGCCCGTCCCCACTCACTGCTGTCAGAGCAGACTCCTGAGTGGGTGGATGTCAGCTCCATTCTCAGGGACAAGGTGGGTCACGTGAACCTTGCTTTTAGCAGGGGCGTAGAGTTGAGGGCAGCGAAGGAATAGAGCCAGGCTTCCCTAGAGGGGATGTGCCCCCTGTCCTTGAGATACTCTTTCATGAGTCCCATTGCCACCGCAGCCTGAGTGGCATATTGGGGAGGCATCCTCCATGACTTACGGGCCACCTACTTACACAGTGATAGGGCACAGACTTCTTTGGGACCTCCTGCCTTTAGCCTAGCCCCCTAAACCAGGTCTCTGGGCCCATACCCTGTCAAGGCAGGAGTTAGGCCAAGCCTCCTCTGCGCAAGGTGCTAGCCACACAGGGCCCCACAACCAAGTATTGCTCAAGTCCTGAAACTTCCAGCTAAGAGGGGAACCTGAGTAGTCAGAAAACAGAAAATATGCCCCCGCCAAAGGACACATAGCTTACGATGCTAAGCTTCACTCTGCTTTTGGATCAACTGCCCAAGACCAAGCAGGGAAAGACAGGCCCTCTCCATCTCACCTACCCCATGCCCCAGACCCCACCTTGGCCTCTCCCTGTGGCAGCAGGCACTGGAAAGGATACAGCTTGATGGCTCCAGAGCGGGTGCCAATGGCCAGGATGTGCAGCGAAGGGCTATAACCGAGGGCGCTGGGCTGGTGTGGGAAGCCATGCTCCACCGTCTGCAATGAGAGCCATGTGGGTGGGGCCTGGGCTGCAGAGCCACAGCTCAATTGTCCCCCTAGAGTTGGGGCTGCAGAGCCACAGCTCAATCAGAAGGGCAGGAAAAGGGGCTCGGAGCTTGGCATCTGCTCAGCTCTTCCTAGACACATAGTATTGGAGTTAACCCTGGACTCACTTATTTCTGTAGTCCATATCCCTAGCCACATGGCCACTCCTGTGAGTTCAGTCTCTGATGACACCCAGGCCATCTGACACTCTCCAGGAACTTGTGCCCCTACCAAGAGCACTCTGGGTCCCACTCCAGCCTTCCTGAGAATCTGGGAGGTGCTGGAAGGTAGAGAGGGGTGAACTCATGGAAATAATAGTTCCTTAGTAAAGAAGATGTCACAGCTCCAGGCCCACCCTGTGGCCGGAGGACACCCCAGCATCCCTGCCACGCTCTGGACTCCAAGATGCTTTGTCATAGTGTTTTCCTCAATCATCTTCCCAGACAGGAAACTTCTGGAGTATTATTACAAGTCACATGCTTTTGTTCATTCCCTTTTCATTAAATGTTCTTTACATACATTTATTTATTATTTGTTTGTTTGTTTTTTATTTAGTGTGGCTATGTGGGCAGCTGGGTGGGTGCCCAAGGGTGCATATTCAGAGGCCAGAAGACAACCCATGGAAGTCCTTTCTTTCCTTCCATCTTGTGGGTCCTACGGATAAAACTCCAGTGGTCAGGCTTGGAGGCCTTTTCCTGTGTTTGCTGCATAAGGCTTGAAACCAGAATTCAATCCTTGGAACCCACAGAAAGGCGGAAGGAGAAAATTGAGTAACAAAGTTGTCCTCTGAGCTGGGTGTGGTGGCATACGCCTTTGATCCCAGTGGGTGGATCTCTGAGTTTGAGGCCAGCCTGGTCTACAAACGGAATTCCAGGACAGACAGGGACAGAGAGAAATCTGTATCAAAAATAGAAACACACACACACACACACACACACACACACACAGTTGTCCTCTGATCTCCACAAATGCACCCACATGTGAGCACATACACCATATAATTATATATGTGTATACACACACACATATATAAGTTTACATATATATATAATTTTTTTTTTTTGTGGGGAGAGACAGGAACTCTATATTTTATGTAGCTGTGGTTGCCCTGGAACTCACTATGTAGACCAGGCTGTCCAGAGATCCACCTGCCTCTGCCTCACTAATGCTGGGATTAAAGGGGTGTGCCACTACATATGGTTATATATAGTTTTCGGGGGAAAAAAAAAACCCACAGAGATGTGACTGGACCATATTGTACCAAAACTTCAACACGTGTTCATGCACAGGCATAGCTTTTCAGGCTGTTTATCTGCATGAAATCTCCCAATAGTTAAAAGCTTTCAAATGGACAGAAAACTGGAGAATATTCCTGAGGGGTTGGTGCCTCACTCCAGGGTTTCTGCAGTGTGAGCCGCATTGGTGATCACGTCCTTGCCTGAAGCTCTGGATGTCTGTGAAGGAGCTACAGATCGAAGAGTGTGAATGTAAAGACACCAGACACAAGGACAAAGCGTCCCTTGGGAGACTTGGGGCTCTGCTTCTCAAACAGCTACCTACCTACCCCAAGGGGCACAGATTCTGGCAAACTGAGAGCCAAGCACAGTAATGGCAACAAGTCGCCTCATAGCTTCTGAGCCAAATCAGCGTCTGCGTCTGCATCTCTGGGCGGCTGGCTTTGCTGAGCAGCCATATCAGACCTCCAAGCAGGACAGAGATAAGCTCTGGTAACAGCAGGCACCAGAGCAGCGCAAACTCAAGGGCTGCACCTCCCCACAGTCCAGCCCAGTGGCTCCTTGGGGGATTCCTGCGGCTGAATGGGTGGGTGGATGGGGCAGGAACATAGTCTGCCTTGTAAAGGGCTGTACCTGGATGGTCAGCCAGGAATGCAGGAACCCAGAGGGGACCCAGGCAGAGGCCCCCAGCCAGCCCCAGTCCCTGTTCAGCTATGTGAAAAATGCGGAGCCTGGAAAAGCCTTGAGTAGATAGCTGAGTGTCTGGAATGCAAACATTTCCCAGGAAAGGAGAGCAGAGAACTCACGCACGTTGGCTGTGTGAGTGGGACAAGCTCTTGCAGGGCTCGACTGGGCCGCGGCTGATCTCAGGTTGCTGAAGCTTCCAGAAGTCAGAGGCCTGGAGAAGGTTCCTGAAACTAGCGCTTCCCCATTACCACCAGCAGTGGCAGCTTAGGCCAAAGCCTTTGGAATGTGGGATCTGGAGGACTGTGGGGGGTGGGGAATGCCCTCAGGAGCTGGAGGCCCAGTAGGAGGCCCCACACCTTGAGCTGCCCCAGAGAGTAGCCATGAAGCAAACGTGCCCCTTGTGGCAGCTGCTAAACTTTAACGTTTCCTTTATTTCAATCAATTTAACATATGAACGGGCATTCAAACCGCGGAGTGGGTCACTCGGCAATCCCAGCACTCAGGGGAAGCGAAGGCAGGAGAGTCCAAAGTTTGCCTTTAATCCCAGCACTCGGGAGGCAGTGCCAGGC
>CABHPQ010172318.1:0-26269 GCA_902168405.1 Peromyscus aztecus
CGGCGCACGCCTCGGCGGCCTCTTCCTCGCGGCGGCGCAGGCGGCGCAGGCAGCAGCGCTCCAGCCGCGCCTCGTCGATGCCCCAGTAGGCCAGCTCGTCGCGGAAGGCCAGGGCGCACGGGCCCCGCAGCAGCCTCAGCTTGCCGGCGCGCAGCAGCGCCACGATGGCGCGGAAAGCGCACGGGCTGCGGTCGAAGAAGAACTCGTCGCGGCTCACGTCGTAGTCGTCACACACGCGCAGCAGCTCGTCGTGGCCGCGGCAGGCTCGCAGGCGTTCGAGCCGTGCCAGGGGACAGCGGGCCAGCGCGGCCCAGGCCAGCCGCACCCGGCAACCCCCGACGTTGATAATGACGTGCCGCGCCCGGGCCGCTCGACCACCTCGGCTTCCCCGGCCTGTACTGCCATGCTCCAGGCCGGGGGGCCTCCGGGTGCCCCGGGAGCCGGGCCATGGCCCCATAGGCTGGCTGCGATCAGGAAACTGGGCCTGCAAGAGGAATCCGAGTGTTAGGACTGCGGGCAGCAGGATCCAGGGTTCGGGGGACCAGGAGCTTCCTATCCCAGGTCCATCTCTAACTCTGGCACACTTGCAGGCTCCACCTTGTCCAGACTTGAGATTCCCCCAAACTTTCCAGAGGACGCTGTAAAATGGACACATTACCTTACTTCATCTTCTAGAGAGCAGGAACATATAAAAATTTCTCAGGCAAGGAGGGGTCGTGGGTGGAAATGGTTTAAGAAACCCTAGACTCAAAAAGAGTTTGTGGTATGTATCTGGTAGCATAAGCTTTTTACAAACCCATGTCTGGTCTGCCCTGAGCTGGTCAGTATTAAAAAGCAAGCATCTACCCCGCCCTTCAACAAAGAAGGAAAATAGAGGGGGGGGGGCTTGCTATAAATTAGAAACAGACTTATGAAATTCCAGCAAACGCACCGTGTGTACCCTGCTCTGGACCGGATTTAAAGGAACCAATTATAAAAAAGATGTTTAAAGCCAAATGAGAAACACTGAGCACAACGTAGGAAGGAAACGAAAATGTAAAGATATGATAATTGGATATGAAAAACCAGGGCAGTTTTTCTTAGAGGTCCTGGCCTGAACATTCACAGACGAGGAGGGGTCTAGGATACCGGTGGTCCCAGAGGAAAATGACCACATCTCAAAGTGGTTTGCATCGCAACGGGCCTCGCTACGCTTTATGCATCTTTGACATCGCCATGTGCTCTGCTCCGTAGTCCCGCTCAGCTTGGAACACAGCTTCCAGGTAATTTTGCTGCACAGCTGGGGTCGAGAACCACAGATCAATCAAGAGAGATGGAAACCCACAGTGCTTGATTTTTCAGCCAGCGTTGGTTTCTAAGTCAGAGGAACTGTTCGGTATCCACAGAAATTCTTCAGATGGTCAGTGAGCCTTCTAGGTTTCTATGCCAACTGTTTGGCATACACATTTCTCCCCCTGTACTGGGCTCACTTTTTCCAGAGGATTCTATATAAAAGGGGGTGGGGGTGGGTACCATTACTAACATCCAAGACTTAGGCTGCATGGAGGATTCTATTCTTTTTCCCAGAGGTCTCCCCAACCCCTCCAATTTTCTGTTTTCAGCCTTCTTTGCTTCCTGGAATGGAGAGGCCAGAGGTTCAGCAGAGGCAGTTAGGGCCGTGGTAACAGCAGCAGGAGTATGGATGACAGGCAGGCAAGTCCCAGCTGGTTTGGGTTGGAGCAACCTGCCATTGAGGACACCTCAGATGTCTGTTGGGAGACACCCCCCAATGTTCTCATAACGACAGACAGGCAGACAGACAAATGGTAACTGTCAGCACACATCCTAGGAAAGAATTTCTTAGCCCTAACCATAGCATCCTATGTGGCAAATACATTGCACAATGGAGCACTCCAAAATCCATCCTTGGGGTAATGAAAAACAGGTAAAAACTTTCCCAGGCAACTTTTGTGGAACTTTGGGACCAACCAAAAACTGTTAGTGACCATGAGGATCTTAAGGGAAAGCGACTGAATCTTAATAACAACGACCCTTTGCAGCAACTGGACTTATCCTGTGTCTACCCTACTTCATTTCAGGGAACTCACCCCATATCCACCCCTGAGCTCAAGGAATTCACCCCACATCTACCCACTGATCTCAGCCTGGGGGACTCAGCCCACATCTACCCTCTGATCTCAGCCTGGGGGACTCACCCCACATCTACCCACTGATCTCAGCTCAGAGGACTCCTCTTGTCCTGCTCCTAGTTCAGAGAACTCACTTGGTCCACCCCAAGCTTCCAGCTCAGCAGTGTCCTTGCAAAGCACAGCCTGTACTGCTGACATCAGCGCTGATACTGGAAGAACATACCTCACCAGGGGCCACCGTTCCCTTCAGCTCCTTCCAAGCTCTGACCCAAGGGCTTTGCTGTTATCTCCCACACCAGAAATCTGCCTGGTGTCAATACAGCCAGCTTAAGCCTGTGTCAAAGCCATTCATAGGAGGATATTTCAGCTGTGACTGCCTGAGGCAATGGATTGCAATTGGAACAAGCCAGAGCTTTGGAGACAGGCTGGACATGAGGTGCTTGGGGAATAAGGAATTGGAAAACGCTTTGGGATTCAGGATGCCACACATATGCCTGGGCTGTGTGTTTACTCAGTAAATATCAAAGAAGCCTCCAGTGCTTTCCGGGGCTGACCTTTAGGCACGGAAGCAGGTGAGCGGAAGAATTGTCCAGGCCGCCTGGCTGAGTGCTGGCAAGGCCCCAGCTCACACAGCCCATCTGCCAAAGCTGGATTTGCTTTTCTCTCTGTGAATCTCATGGAACAGAGACATTATGGCCAGGTATGACAAGGCAAGGCATATAGACTTTACAAAATCAATGCTTTAAATTATGGGCTGTGCAAACAAACAGCAGTGACTATGACGAATCATCGAGTGGGGATCTGATTTCCAGAACTGCTGCTTCCACTATTCAAAAGGTCCAGTTTTCCACAGCAACAATTACAAAGAATATGAAGAATAAAGAAGAATGGCTGTCACACAGGAAGAGAACAAGTAAAATGAACCATCCCTAAGGAAACCTGTAATCAGCTTCATCAGATAAGATTAAATAAACTAAATTAAATATATTCAAGACATAGCCTAGGGTAATGATGCATGCCTGTAATTCCAATTTGTAAAACTGAGTTTAAGCCATGAGTTTGAGGCTAGTCTGGGCTACAAAGTAAGTTCCAGGTCCTCTTGGGCTACAGTGTGAGATCCTGATGTTATGTCACACAGAATTTATTTGGAAAGCATGCAAGGTGAGGAGCTCTGGGTGAAATCCAGGACTGTGCACGTGCATTTGCACGTAAGATTGAGGGCTGAGTTCAGTCCCCAGCACTCATGTAAGAAGCCAGAGGTAGAGTGATGCGTGGTGCTTTTAACCCCAGGTCTGAGAAGGCAGAGACAGGTTGGTTTTTGGGGCTCATTGGAGCCAGCCTAGATGAACTGGTGAGCCCCAGAGAAGAGTAAGAGTAACAGTAAGAGACCCTGTCTCAAAAAACAAGGTGGACAGCTTTGAAGAATGACATGTGGGTGCTGTGGGATGTGTATGCTGTGAATGTGTTGCTCTGACTGGTTGATAAATAAAGCTGCATTGGCCTATGGCAGGGCAGGACAAGGTGAGGCAGTACATTCCAACTGGAGAGAGATGAGAAGAAAGAAGAGTTGGGAGACACTATGAGCTGCTACCAGGAGAAGCAAGTTGTGAAAGTACCGGTAAGCCACGAAGCCACATGGCAATGCATAGACTAATAGAAATGAGCTGAGTTAAGTTGTAAGAGCTAGCTAGTGAGAAGTCTGAGCCATTAGGCCATACAGTTTATAAGTAATATAAGCCTCTGTATGTTTACTTGGGTCCAAGTGGCTGTGGGACTGGGTGGGACACAGAAAAACTTTCGATTACACCTGGGGTCGACCTCTGTCCTCCACACATATGTATACATAGTGCAATGCACAAAACCACATACACGTATACACCAAACAGATGGTAAAATCAAATGTCAGTGAAGATGTGGAAATACTAGAATGTCACACGTGGGGGGGAAACAATAGCACTGTTTTCCCACAGCAAACAGTTGGCAGTGTCCCCAAGACCAGGCGGAGTCACCTCACCACATGACTCAGTGACCACCTCCTACATGAGTACCCGAGAGAAACGAGAACATACATCCAAACGAAAAGGTGTATATACATGCTTATAGCAGTGCTCAAAATAGCCAAAGAATGAATAAAACCCAAATTCCATCGACTGCTGAGTACACAAACGGAAGCTGGCATGTCCATACATGGAAATATTATGGAGACAAAAGCCATGAAGTACTCCTACCACACGGACAAAACCTGAACGTGCTACGCCACATGTAAAAGGTCATGTAGAGTGAACCCACTGATATGAAATGGGTAACTTCATTCACAGAGACAGAGTTAATGACTGCCCAGTGTGGAGGGGTAATGGACCACAAGCGTTTAGTAGGTGCAGGGTTCCTGCTGGTGAGACCTGACAATGACCTGAAACCACACAGTGGTGATGATTCCACAGCAATGTTAATGTATTTTTGAAAGCCCACTGAATTATATACTTTAAAATGATTAAAACGGTAAGTACAATGCTATGTGATTTTTATGTCAGTTGGAAAAAATTCTGAACGAGTAGGTCCAGGTGAAATCCATTGGAACAACAGTGTCTAGGCTCTGACAATCACTGCCTCTGATGGTCTGAACTAAGGCCTTCCATCATTTTAACAGTTCGTTTCCCTAAACACTACCCAGGGAAGCACAAACCTTTCACTAGGACAACACAGGAACTGAAAGCATACATGTCCAAGTGGGTTCAGTGTGTGCTTCTGTGAATCCGCCAGGCCCGTGTGTGAGTCACCTGATGCATTCCAGAAAAAGTGGCAGGAGGCGGGAAGGGTGCTGAGGGGAGGCTGACAAAGTGTGGTCCACACACTACGACGTTTCATCTGGATCGTCAACTTGACGGGTTTAGAACGATACAGGAGTCACACCTCTAGGTATGCCTGTGTGGGAGTTCCCAGAGGGGTTCCACTGAGGTGGGAACACCCACCCTGAAGGTGAGCAGCACCCCCACCGGCTGGCATCCCAAACTGGGGACCAAGGAGGATGCCCAACATAGACCCAGCATTCCTCTCTCTGCTTCCTGACTGTGGAGGCCATGTGCGGTGGTTTGAATGAGAATGGCCCCCATAGGCTTATAGATTTGGATACTTGGTCACCAGGGGGTAGCACTACTTGAAAGGATTAGGAGGTATGGTGTCATGGTGTTTTGGGATATTTGATCACACTGTGGACCTCAAGTTTGCATTTGCATTAATTAAATAAAATCAACCTTGAGGAAGAAGGCCAAGTTAGCAACTAGTTGACAGAAAGTAATCATAGAGAGTCAGAGAAGGTCTAGAAGATGGATAGAGAGACGCACAGGAAGTAGTAGGGAGGGGCTTTGAATGGGGTGATTTGTTTGTTTGTTTTGGCAGAGCAGAAGGGCGGTCACAGGCGAAGAGACACAGGCGAAGAGAGGAGGTCAGCTAGTTGCTATTCAACCTCTCTGAGCTAGCAGGTTTTCACTGCAGCCTTAGAGTCTTGAGTCTTCTTAACGAATAGAACAGTAGGGATTTAATTAAATTACATTTAATTAAAATATATTTGGTGGCAGTGACATAGCCGGTGCTTCAGGAACAGGATTCCTGCCGGGCTGTGGCATAAGCTGCCTGGCCCTTGCCAGAGAAGCAGGCCAGTGTCTGCGGAGCCGAAATTGCTGGCTGAAACAGCAGAGGATTAAAGCTCAGCCTTTGTGTCAACCGCAAAACAACAGTGTGGCCATGTTGGAGGAAGTGAGTCACTGGGGGTGGGTTTTGAGGCTTCAAAAAGCCCATTCCGAGCCCAGAGTCCTCTCTTTTGCTGCCCGCAGATCCAGATGTAGAGCTCCCAGCTCCTGCTCCAGCACCACATCTGCCTGCACACCGCCATGCTCCCTGCTGTGGTGATAATGGACTGAACCTCTGAACTGTAAGCCAACCCCCAATTAAATGCTTTCTTTCATAAGAGTTGTTGTGGTCATGGGGTCTCTTTACAGCAATAAGAGCACTGACTAAGATATCAAGTCATCAGAATTCTCACATTCCTGCCACTACACCTTCCCTGCCTTGACAAGCCTTTCCCTCAAGTTGTGAGCCAAACTAAATCTTTCTCTCTCAACTTGCTTTTGTTAAAGATTCTGTCACAGCAAAACAAACAAACAAACAAACAAACAAACAAACAAACAAACAAACAATGTGCCCATGCTTGACAGTAAGTTCTATGTGCCAATGAGGAATTAGGAAGCTTCTGAACATGAGAAATCACTTTAGTATGACTGGGTGGGGAGGGAAAAGAAGGGGGACTTTTCCAATGGTCTGTGCTGAGGGTGCTGTAACCTCCAAGAACTCAGTCCTTGGGACACTCAAGACCAACACCAAGTTCCTATCCCAGGATATACTCATTTTTATCTCCCTGTGCCAGCCATAAGATGTCAAAGATCTCATACCGGCTTGTCCTACAAGGCAAGGATGGTGGTGTGCCAGAGAAGCAGAAAGCATAGCCAGGGGCCTTCCCAGAGCAGGGCAGTGGCCCAGAGCATTGAGGGTCTGGAAGTGTTAGGGCTGGGCGGTCCTGATTTACTCAACAGCCATCTGCTGTGGAGACTTGAAGTGGGTGTTCAGTTTGGAGACAAAGCTTATTAGTGAACAGGAAGATGAGCATGGGGAATGAATGGTAATGTCCTGGTTTGTCCAGGAAGGGCAGCGTCTGGACCCAGCTCTCTGGTTTGCATGGAGCCCTGCTCATCTGCTGTGTCCTTGCAGACCTAATTTGTCCTAGGTTGCAGATAGAGCTCCCTGAAAGTACCACACCCATGTTCCTAACGCCTTGGCCATATGCCTCTGACAAATCCACATCAGTGTCTCGCCCTCCCTGCCAAGCCAAAAGCACTAACATTTCTGGAATCGCACTAACATTTCTGGAATCGCACTCCCAGAGTTAAAGAACAACCATGGAGGTACTGCTGAGCTCTTCTGCCAAATCCTGTGGGACTTGGGTTTGCAAGGCCCTGTGGAGTGTAGCTCATTCTCTCTACCTGCCAAAGTCAGAACTAGTCCAAGTTTCTACCTGAGAAAGAGGGGAGATATCTGTGTGCTCCATGGGGACATCACAACCAGAGAAAGGCCCTGCCACTGCCTGCCTTCTGTCCCCATGTCTCCCAACCCCACGTCTTCTTCCACTGTGGCAGGATGTCCTGGCTCCTTAATCCCCAGTGTGTGCAGCCTGATCCCCGGGTGTGGGCCTGTTATGGGCAGCTCTTCCCTTGGTTTACTGGGATCTAAATTTGCAATGAATATATTCTGACAGCTCTGGGCTCTTTAGATGGATTTAATAACACAGACATAAAGCAAAGATCAAGTTGGATACAGAATGTGAACAGCCTGGCTCCTTCTGTCACCTCAGGCAAGCCCAAGTGTTCATAGAGAAGCATGAGTAATGAGGAGCAGAGCTGGATAATGGCTGAGAAACTTCTGCTGGCTGAGTTCTCCTCCCATAGAATGTACATCTGAAAACACGAACGGTAATTACATGCTATAAGTGTTTTTAAGTCAACTTCCTTTTGAATTAAGATCGCAAAGTTGAAAGCTCTGAAGTCCTTCCCCACCCTTGGTGTGGAACAGAGCAGACAGCGACAGGTTCTGCAACTGCAGTGGAAGCCTGACAGCCCTATAGAAAAAAAAAGGTAACTATCCAATGCCCAGTCAAGGCAAAGAAGCCGCCTGATGGACGGAAAAACACTCGGTGCCCTACCAAAGCAAAACCAAACAGTAACTGGAAGGCACTGCAGCGAGACAGATCCACAAGTCAAACTCCATGAGGGACATGGCTGGATTCTAAAAGGCAGCATGAAATTAAAGTTAGAGGGTGACCTTTGCAGCCACAGCAGTGGCAAAAAGGACATCTGAAAGAAAAGTCTATCCATAAAGGAGGTTATGTGATTTCTCTCTCTGGCTCTAGGTTAAAAGAAAAAAAGAAGTTGTAAGACTCACAGCCCAAGCTGACTGCGTGGAGTTGGAATTCTATCTGTGAAATTCAAAGCTATTAGATGACCATGTGTAGAAGGTTGCTGTGACTGGTGACTTCCCTGAGGCAGATGGAGAGGGGGAAAGGCATCATTAGTTAGAGATATCCTCATGACACTGCCTCAGGGTGCTTAGCTAGGTCTGGAGTTGAGTGTGAGGGCCATGGTGGGCACAGGAGCATTTAGAAGCCAGGAACCAAAAGAGGTATCAGTAGGGTGGAAGCCTGCTCGGCACATTCAACCCTGTTGCTGCTGTAGATGGTATCCAGGGAAGGGAACCAAGTCAGAAAAAGCAATATGAATCCTACAGGGAAAACATGGAGTCCCTGCACTGTTGAAAGCAGAAAAGATCCTATACTGAGATAGAATCCTGTCAGCTCTCGCTGTCTCTGTCTCTGGGAGGAAACAGCCATGGGACTCTGTTCATTTTAATTTCCCTGTCAGCACGTTAAGAGTCCAGCTCTGGCTTTCTTTAGTGTCACTCTTGGCTTGAGAACACCATATCACTATGCCATCCGTGGATATCAGCAATTGTGTGAGGAATGCAGCCATCACTTATATGGCAAAAACAAGGAGACACCAGGGACCATCAAGGACATCGAGTCCTGAAAGACGGGGTCTCTGACCCTCTTAAGGACAAGAGATTGGACCCAAACCTCTCCCCAGTGTGTGCAGCCTGATCCCTAGGTGTGGGTCTGTTATGGGCAGCTCTTCCCTTGGTTTACTGGGATCTAAATTTGCAATGAATACATTCTGACAGCTCTGGGCTCTTTAGATGGATTTGATAACACACACATAAAGCAAAGATCAAGTTGGATACAGAATGTTCTGGAGGGAGCTGAGTATCTCAGCTCTGGTATCTTTCGCACTGCTGGAGATTAATGGCACATTATCAGAAACATCAATGCTGACATTATCCCCTCCCTTGGGGCACAGCACTTATGAAAACAGAGAGCGCTTTCCTGAGAGGAGGCCATTGGGAGGGAACATAGCTCATGGGTGGTAATTAAACATTACTTACATAGACCACGGTGACTTTGAGTCCTCACAGTGCTAGCTCCAACCCAAGGTGTCTCAGGATATTTGAAAATCTAGTTAGAGGTGAGTAAAGCTTGGCGTTCCAGCCTATTGGCCTCATGGCCTTGTAAAAGTGACTTCTCCAAGCCACATCCATAGTGCAGGACAAAGGATGGTGCAGACGCTCCTCTACTCACAGGGGCTACAGATGAGCTGATCATAAACTGATAGTTGAAAGTGCATTTAGAGTACCAAGCACCACAGGCAGCCTAGCCCCACCCACCTTAGAGAGACCGGCATCAGACATAGTGGAGTGTAGTCATCCAACACAAAGGCTATTTTAATATAAAACGGGGAGTAGCCCAGATAATTTAGTTGAGTACTGTACTGAAAATGAAGAACAATAGTTGTAAGGGTCACTCTAAACAGTTAACCAACATTCAACACAGTCTCCACTGAGAGCTTGTGGTATTCGTGCCATTGTGGATTTGAAATGTCAAGAGTCAAACCATCGTCACTTGGGGGGGGTCACTGGTATAATTGTACCTGTCTTACAAGGTGTAGTGGCTGGTTTGATGGTCAACTGGTTGGCTTAAGAAGCAGCCGGGCAGTGGTGGCGCACGCCTTTAACCCCAGCACTCGGGAGGCAGAGGCAGGCGGATCTCTGTGAGTTCGAGGCCAGCCTGGTCTCCAAAGCGAGTCCAGGAAAAGCACAAAGCTACACAGAGAAACCCTGTCTCGAAAAACAAACAAACAAAAAAACCCCAAAAAACAAAAAACAAAAAAACAAAAAAAAGAAGAAGCACACATACACGTGTGTGTGTGTGTGTGTGTGTGTGTGTGTGTGTGTGTGTGTGTGTATGTATGTGTCTGTAAGGCTTTTCTAGAGACAATTAGATCACGAAGGTGCTAAACTAATCAGTCAACTAATTCCTGTTGGATCTATAATAGGGTGGCATTATTGGAAGGTGGGACTGAGCTGGAAGAAGCATGGCACTGGAGGACTGCATTTGGGAGTTGTATCTCACCCTGGTCCTTTCTGTATTTTCTCTGTTTCCTGGCCACCATGATATGAGCAGTTCTGCTCCTCCATGAGGGACTGAAATCTGTGGAATCATGAACACTGTTTTCCTCCTTTCAGCTGTTTCTGTGAGGCATTTTGTCACAGTGACAAGAAAAGCTAGCTCATACCTTAAGGCAATTATGAAGGTTAAAGACACCATGACTGCTGAGAGTATGCTGGACATACAGCCCTTCAAATCCGTCATTATGTATGCACACACACACACACACACACACATTCACACACTGTCTTAGGGTTTCTATTGTTGTGAAGAGACACCATGACCACAGCAACTCTTATAAAGGAAAACTTTTAATTGTGGTGGCCACATACAGTTCAGAGGTTTAGTCCATTGTCATCACGGCGGGAAGCAGGGCAGCATGTGGGCAGACATAGTGCTAGAGAAGGAGCTGAGAGTTCTTACATCTTGACTCACAGGCAGGTCTGAGACACTGCATGCCTCTCTCTCTCTCTCTCTCTCTCACACACACACACACACACACACACCACCACCACCACCACCACAACCACCACCACCACCAACAACAATAATGATAAAACTCCAAGGGAAAAAGTAATGTATATGATGAAGGTTTTAAGCTTAACAACACTGAGGATAAAGCTAATCACAAAGTATGTGAAAAGATTCTCTCATCATAAAGCCCAAAGAAAAAGCATGAAAGCAAAGTTAAGCTCCAGTTCTTATCCAGACAGAAAAAGTCAAAACTGGAGGGTTAATGAAGAAGAGAAATGAGAAGCTGGGCCTGAAAAAGAGACATGGCCCCAGATCCCGCAGGGACCAACACACCGTGAAGAAACGCAGTGATGACTCTGTGCTCCTAGTGGGAAGAAAGGGGAAAAGAAATATCTCAAAACAAAAGCACACAGCACTAAAATTGATTGCAGAAACAGAAACCCCAGCGGGGTGTGGTGGGGCACATTAGCTGAGGTGGGAGGATCGATCAAGCCCAGGAGTTCAAGACCAGCCTGGGCAGCAGGGTCACAGTGCACTCCAGAAAAGAACAAAGAAATAGAAACCCAAAGGCATCTACAACCACTGAAAAAAAAAAAAATGGAAACAGTAATTAAATATCTACGTTTCCTCTCAAGCCATCCAATGATTTTATTGAGAGCTCTACCAAATAAGAAAGGAGCAGAACAGATCAACCTTATAGAAACCCAAAGTGCCTTCAGGTGGGGCTTGATGACTGTGGGCTTGCAGAGACGGGGGAGGGGCAAGGGTAGCTGGAGATACCTTTTACTTCCATGTGTCTGTGGGTGCATGCATATGTGTGTGCACAGATGTGTGCATGAGACTATGATGGGAGGTAGAGAGGGTCAGGGGAGCTGAGGCTGCAACAAGGGTTAACTCTGTAGAGTGTAGATGGGGCGTGCCTAGGCACACCCCTCCCCCACACACCACAGATTGACACTCCACCCGAAACACTCCAACACAGATGTTTGTTTGTGAACTATCCCAACATAGACTCTAGAGCTCAGGAAGTGTCCTGGAGAGGGAGGTGCCCTGGGACATGAGGGGTCCAGGCAGAGGCGCCAGCCTCTTTGTAAGGCTGGAATGATGGTTGTGAGAACTACCAAAGGAAGGAGGGATGGGGAATGAGTCAAGTGAACAATTGAAGCATTTTCCTAAATAGTTTTATTATTAGTAAAAACTCGGGAGTGAGATACCGGGGTACAAATATGATAGATCAAGAAAGCAGTAGAAGAACGACCATCTGACCCTTTCTATGCCTACCCAGATCAAAAGGACTCAAATCTCTCCAAGCCCCTCCCTTTCTTGTCCTGTGACTCTCTGTCTGGGTCCTCCAAAACCTCTATGGCTAATTCTGTTCAGCTAGTCATGGGCTCCACCCCTTGACTGAAGGTTTAACTTTATTAACATTCTCAGAGCATCACAGCGCAATCAAATATCTCGAAACAAGCCATGTCAGAGCTGGAGAAGCAAAGGCAAGCGTTCCCTTTGTACTAACGAGTCCTTGTTGGGTAGACAGTCCCGGTGGCTTCCAGACCAGGTTCATCTGGGACCCACCGCTAGCCCTGCTTCCCAGGGTACACATGGAGACTTCCATAGACATTTGTGTTGTTCATGACAGAAGTGCTCCTCACACCAAGTGATAGTCAAGGAAGCTGGTCTGCACTTGTCACTCCCACAGTGGGTATAAATAGCATCCAACACAAAGTGTCATGGTGCCAAGGGCCGGAACTCCTCACTCATTATCATCAAGTGAACAGCTTTGGAAAGAGTCATACCAGGGATGACTGAGCCCGGGGTAGTTCAGATGTCAGAGGACCCATCACACCAAGCTATAGCACTGCAAAGAGGAGGCTCTGAGGATAACTTTGGTCTAAGCTCAGGCTTCAACCATGTAAGGATTGAAAGACTTTTCCTGCTAAGATACTATTAGATGATACCCAGGCAAACAAAGCTGAATGTGTGTGTTCATGTGTGTGCATGCACACGTGTGAGTGTTTATGGAGGCAGAATCTCTCACCAGGCCTGGAGAGAACAAGTAGGCTGTACTAGCTGGCTAGTGAGCCCCAAATCTGCTTGTGTCTGCCTTCCCAGCTCTGGGATTACAAGAATGTGACATTATTTACGCCTGGCTTTTTACATGGGTTCTGGGGGACTGAAGTCACATCCTCATGCTTGAATGCCAAGCCCTCTACTGATTGGACTATCTTCCCAGCTTCATATAAAGCTTTTGATGGGTGGTTCCCTATCTGTGTGACTTTGGTATTTTCATAAATCTGCTTCAAGGAGAAGGAGTAGCATAACATCTATGGGGTCTCTAAGAGACAGTCTGGTCTCTTCTATTGGTTTTGTCTTTTTTCCCAGGCAGAGACAAGCTCTGAGAGGACAGGTTCTCACAAGTGTGCAGGCCATGTGTGACCTAAACAAGATTCATTTTCCCTTCATTAACTCCTGAATGACTGCAGCTGAGAAATATTTAAAATTAAAATGTGTCTGACCATGACAACAAAGAGGCCGATGCTTAACGTTTGCTGAGACATTGCCTTGCTATTTTTCAATCTTACCTGTTCTACCAAGGAAAACACCGTATGACTGGGGGTAATAATTGTTTATGGATTGAGAAAGGAGCTGATATAGTTTTATTTATTTGTTTGTTTATTGTAATTGTTTAAGACAGGGTCTCACTGTGCTGTAGTCCAGGCTGGTCTTGAACTTGCGACAATCTTCTTGTTTCAGCTTCCCCAGTGCTGATGTTATAGGTATGTGTCACCATACTTGGGTTTAAAGTAAATAGTTTTAAGTAAACTTGGACTCAGGAGATGTTTGTTGTAAAACTATGAGGTAGAATGTTAATATTATCCCATAAACTCATATATAAATTCAGTCATTTTATTTTGAAATGGGTTTGTTTTCTGTGTCAAAGGGATGCAATTACCGAGTGTTAATTTTCATATATACACAAGAGTGTGTAATGAACCGGACTGAAAACTTGCTAATTAGATCCATTTTTTAGCCATAATGTTGACAGAGAAATTGACAAGTGTTTTTCAGTTATGATTTATGAGACATACTCTCCAAATCCATAGGCATGAAGGAACCTGGTGACTAATGGCTTCTATGTACAAGGCAAGGCTACTGTCACTGGCTTGGAGACCTTGAAAACTGTACTTCTTGGGTTGAGATCCCGGCACAGCTGCACACACCCATCAGTATGACACAGAGGGATCCTGCTGCCCCTCTCTGTACGCACGACAGACACCTCCTGAAAACCTGTAGTCCACTCTCCACAGCAGGACATGACAGGGTACAGCTTGACTAACACAGAGCACCCAGATTACCAGCATTTGCCTGCTCCCCCACCACCATACTTCTGCCATATCCACCCCTGGTGTCACCAGCCTGCTCTCTGGTCCTACATCAAGCCATTCTGGGATGCTGAGAAAAGAGAATCATGGAGTCTGATTATTTTGAGATCTTCACAGTTCCCTGGAGATGACCTGGTCCTCTGTGCACATGGTACCCATTCACATCTGATTGGCAGGATGAACTGTAGTTTGACTAACCATTCAGAGGCTGAAGACTATTTTGCTTATTTCCAGTACTTTGCTGCTATGAATAAAGCTGCTACAAACATCCTTGCATGCCTCCCCTTGCCCCCCCCCCCCCCCCCCCCCTCCCCCACTCCACTCTGGGGAGAGAAAAAGTTTTAAATTTGACCAAGGTCTGATTGATCATCTTTCCTATATTGGCTGACTATTGCAAGTTTATTTCGGAAAGAAATTGCCAAAGTGTCTTCCAGAAGAGCTGGACCATTTTGCACCCCACAGTACTGTAGGCAAGATGGGTCCTTGGCAGTGTCAGAACTGAGTATCACCACTGAATTTTGTTGTTGCAGCTGAAGAGCAGGCTCGGTGGGTCATCCTGTCTCTGCTTCAATCTCAGCTCTGTCTACTCCAACCACCACTGAGCCACCCCTGGAGAATTCCATTTAATTTCTTGTATTTCTCAGTTCCGACATTTTTAGTCAGTTTTTATCTATGTATCTGGTCCATGGAAGAGAGTCTACTTGCTCACATTCCCACCACATCTCTGGTTGTTCACTGGGGCATCTTCACAATGGTGACTTATATCTCTGTTCAGTAATTCTGGTGTCTGGTCATCTTGACTTCCTATCTATCTGCTGATGGTCCTTTCTCACTCACTTTGAGATCTTCCTGATTCTGGGTATGATGGCCGACTTCTTTGCTGGAATATGGACACTTGTGTCCCATGATGTTGGGCTCTCCACTGGGACTGAGTCATGCTCCCTCCATGCCGCAAGGCACTGAACAGCAGCTAGTGACTGGCAGGTGAGAGGAGCCCAGGTTTCCCATTTGGCCTCTGCCTGCATCTAAGGATGGCGCTTCAAGACTCTGGGCAGGAGCTCCCCATAGGCAACCTGTGACTGGGAGGGTAGGAGTCCTGTGGAGCTTCTCATGAGAAACCTGATCAATCTCCCCCTGAAATGCATGGGGGGTACATCTTATTGCTCTTCAGAAGGGTGGGCACCAGGCTTCCTGCCCACACTCACTCCAGCCCACCACAAGGTTGGGATGCCCAATCCCAGAGGTGGAGACCTCTGGTCCTCCTCTGCATTCACTCACACAACCCACTGACATCCTCAGCTGTGTCTGTCAGTGAGACCAACATCTGAGGGAAAGTTTGCTTCTTTTAGACTATTGTGGCCAAACAAATTTGGGTTTTGTTCTACAACTCACACTCTCTGTTTTCTCACTTCCCAAACATAGTACTAACAGTGTGGGTGTCGAAAGAAAAACAACAATTACGATCTCAATGAAAATTCCCAGCAACGGTAACACAGTCAACAAACTGCAGTGAAGGGACTCAGGTTAGATATCAAGACGTGTTTAATGACTGACATGAGGAATGCTGGGATACACAGCAGAGGAAATTATAAAACACCCTTCCTTCATTGCCAGCATGTAGGGCAATGATGTTCTGCCACCCCAAGTCTGGGGGCGGTGCTGATGGAGGTATTAAAGCAGGCAGCTCACGGCACCCCACCAAAGCACCTCTGGGTCAGCCCAAAGATGTGGCAGCTGAGGCAGACAGAGGAACGGGTGGCACACAGCAAGGCTGCAGGGAAGACGTCCCCCTTCACCTACCCGGACATGGTTTCAGGAGCACCCACACTGTGTGCAGAGGAGGACCGTCCACTCCCTGGATGGAAGACCAGGGACTGAGTGGGAAGAAAGGGCCCGGGCTTGGTCACACCATGCCTGTCTACACCTGTCATGCCCACCTCTCTTGTCCACATATGAGGTGCCTGAGAACACCTCAGAAGAGCAAACAAAACAAAACCCAGAGAGGGACCGGGAAGAGGATGAGGAAGAAAGGAAAAGATGCTGAAGGAGAGGCAGGTAGAGCGAGGGGGAACAGGTAAAGGGTGGGTGAGGAGGAGAGGTTATGAGAGTAAAGAGAAAGAAAAAAGAAGGAGAAGGGAGGGAGGGAGGAAGGGCAGGCGGGGAAGGCTAGGAGGGGAGAATGAGTAGGTGAAGGTAGTGGGGAGAGGTCAGGAGGAAGAGTGAGGAGACACAGGAAGGGGCGGGGAGGTAGGGAGGGAAGGGAAGAAGGCAGTTGGGGATAGCCCAGGACCGAGCAGAGTGTGGGGTGCGGGGAGAGATTCAGGAAGCAGACTGAAGCGAGCACGCTTGAGAGGAGGCTGGTGGACATCCACTGTGCCCCATGGACAGTAGACAGGACTGCTGTTGGCACAGAGGTCAGTCACCTGCCTTCCTAACGGTCCTCCCTGACTGGAGACTGTTCTTCCAGCAGCGGCTGGAGGTGACAGTGGGACATGTGTCCCCGTAGGAGGAAGATGGAAGCTACAAGCTCCAAACTTCAAGTTAGTCACCTGCTCCCACAAGGCTACCAGGTAAGAGTGAGGCAGATTGAGGAGGCTTCGAGCTCTCCGAAGGATGATGGTCCCCTCCCACACACGCCCATCATGCAAGCCTTTAATACAGGAAACTGAGTGTTATTTCCAAAAACAGCTCCCTCATGCCAACTTCCCAGCCCATAGCCAGGGACAACATTCCCAGAACACCATGGGGGATCCACAGCAGAGTGTTCATCCTTTGCTTCTTCCTCTGCATCTTATCTTCTGGCCTATTATAAAGCTATCTGCCACTTAATGTTGCCTTGGGGCTGTACATGGAGGGCCCTTGCTTCTTCCCAGGCAATACGCCCTTACTCGACAGTCACATTCCTTACCCGTGATCACGATTTCCAAGTGAGGGCTCATCCTAGTTGCCCATTTTCATCTGGTGCCATCTCATGAGATCTCTGCCAATGCCTCTCAAACCCCTGAAATGATATGAAAAATTCTGTGTTTAGTCCAGGGATGCCCAGCCCTTGGAGAAGCCAGGAAAGATTCCATCCCTCGCAGCATGTATGCAGCCACTCACTGCCTTGGATTCCATGTGGCTTTGGGACCCCGTGGAATTGCTCATTGCTGCACTGACCCCTGGTTAAGAGCCATTTCAGGGACATTTTACATCTACTCTGACAGCGTTTAACTGAATCACTGTGGTTTGTGCTTCCTTCCCCCAATGATGTCCTCACTGTGCAAATGAGTCCCCCTCCCCGTGCTGAGTTCTGACAAGATAAATGAAAACATAATAGCTTTTCAGAATTGGCTCCTCCTCCTTAGCGTCCTGTCCTCCATTACCAAATTAGACATCGCACCAGAGAAGGCAAGAACCATCTCCCGAATCTCAGTCCCAGAGCCCAGTCTTCTCCATCCTTCTTGTCTCCGGAAAAGGGGATGTCTCTGTGCTCTGTGTTCTGGATCCTACCCGCCCAGAGCGGGAGGAATGATTCCTCTCATCACCTCTCTCCCAAGCCCCTCTGCCAGGCTCTCCCTTCTCCACACAGAAACAGAAAGTCAGAAACTGTGACTCTAGCCCGGCTACGCCTGTTTCTCACTCTCTGACCCACATCTCTGAAAGAGGGCCTCCACCCTTCCACTGTCACAGCAGCTTCTCACGCCAGGCTCACCGGCCTCGTGGGCCATCCACCCAAAGGTTCTAACCAGATGGAACACCCTTCCAGAACCCCGTCTGCTTCACACTCTGTTCGTGCCGTGTGTCCTGTTTATTCCTCCCTGCCCTCCTTCCTGAAGGTTGCCCTTCGATCGCTGGCAGCCCCCACTGACTCCCAGGCCCGACCTTGCTACTTCCTGAACCTTCAGCTGCTCCTCTGTTTAGCTTGGTCAGTTCCCTGACTTAGAAAAGTGACTGTCCAGCTCAGTTGCCGAGGCCACAACAGGATAAAAAAGAAACGGGATGTTCATTCTCGGCTGTTTCCAAGACTTTTCACTTTCATGGAAGGACTCAGTTTGCTCCCACAGTACAATCTGGTTTTCCAGCAAACTCCATCGCCAAGCAGTCCGACACCGTCCCCTGACACCAGGAGTTTTTATTATGGTGCTGCTGCCGTGAAGCCCTGTGTGTGACTGGATTGGAGGTCCTCGGGAGCACCAGCAGCTCTCTCCTCTGCCTTTCAAAAGTCAACCACACTAAACGGCCCTCCCCCATGAAGCAACAGATCATATGGCAGCGGGGTTGAAGTGGGTGTCAACAGAAGGCAAGTCCTTCAAATACAGACCTGAGGACCTCATGGTTCTGTTTCAGAAATAGTCTTCAGCTAGCTACCACTCTGAACATGTTGCAGAAATATAGTTTTCCTACCCTAACACACAGGCACTAACAACCACAAAGATGCTCAGCATGCGGCATGGCTTTAATATGAAATGTCCCCCTAAACTCATATGCTGAAGGAGTTGACCCCAATGCTCAGGTACACATGGATAGATACACACACACACACACACACACACTCACATACGTATGCACATGGGCACAAGGACACATCCACACACACAGACACACGAATAGGCAGACACAAGGACATACACAGACATAATACACAGATATACATGTACACACAGACACACATGCACACATGCTCACAACAGACACATCCAAACATACATGCAAGCAGAGACAGACACATATATGCTCATATGGGTATATATGCACACACAGATATTTATACAGACACAGAGATGCAAAGTGTGCATACATATGCATGTTCAAACAAATGCATTCCCGTGTGTACTTAGGCATCTCTGTATGCCTATATGACTACAGATTTTAAGAATATTGTGTTCCAGAATAGCTGTAACTGCTAATTCCGTTCCAGCACACAGGAAGAGGAGTATAATTAGTGTATTTGTATGCAAATGTACTGTTAAGACCATTTTTCCCCCTCTGATGTGGTTATTTACGTCAGCATTTTTGCTGTGGGGCCCAGAGAAGAGGGACTTAGGTCCAGCCCACAGACTCTATCTGAGGAGCTGCAGGCAAAAGGGGTAACAGGGCATCACAGCTCTAAAAACACAGCCTCCCACCACCTTGGCACACTTGAGAGTCCCTCTTCTCTGGACCTCGGATGCTGTTCCCCCTTTCATGAATATAAGTCCTGTGAGTCCTGAACCCTCTTCAGGCTTCACATCTGAGAGTCACGGCAGCCAGCGACCAAGTCTTGGCCTTCTGCTCCAGCAGGGTTTAGAGTGAATCCCTCTCTAGGCCAGAACAACTGCGTGCCTGAGACATGTTCAACCTGGATGGGGACCAGTGAGCAGACTGTTCGGAGCCAGAGAAGCTGACAGCGATGGGGAAACTGAGGCTCTGATTTGGAATTCTCATGGTTGCTTGAGGAAAGGTCTCCACTCCTGCCTGTCAGTGGGGTTGGAGTGCGTCATGACAGATGGCATGTACTACACCAGAGAGTCACTCAGATGTGTGGGCAAGGTGTGCAGAGGAGGCGGGGGGGGGGGGGCAAGTGTGACCACACACCGTGATTCAAGGTAGATGTGTACCAAGGGCCAGGGGTCAAACAGACCCACTGAGGATCCACTGAATGTAGACCCACTGAGGGCCAAGGATGGACACAGATCCACTAAGAGCCATGGATGAATATAGACCTACTGGGAGCCAGATATAGACACAGATCAACTGAGGATCAGAGGTGAACACAGATCCATTGAGGGTCAGGGGGAAATGTAGACACACTAAAGGCCAGGGGTAAATGCAAATCCACTGAAGGCTAGGAGTGGATGTAGATGCACAGAGAATTGTGGGTGAACGCAGATCCACTGAAGGCTAGGGGTGGATGTAGATGCACAGAGGATTGTGGGTGAACACAAGTCCATTGAGGATCAAGGTTGGACACAGATCCATTGGGATTAAGAGTGAACACAGATACACTGAGGCTCAGAGTGGACAGAAATGCACGAGGGTCAGTCATCAGGGGTCAGGGTAGATGTAGAACCACTGATGACCACTGAGTGCCAGGCTAGAACAGAACCACTAAGGGTCAGAGGTGGACACACCAAAGGTCAAGGGTGGTCTGAACTGGCTACAGATGCTTCCAGGCTCCAGCTCTGCTCCTAAGCGTCTCTGCCTGGGGGAGAAGCTGGAACCTTACCAGCAGAAGTCAGTGCCCATCCCCTACAGGTTAAGCCAAACAGCAAAAACAGCAGAAACAACCCCAGTGCTGCACAGAAAGCGACTGGAACCCAGAACCCATTCCAGACAATCACATTTTACTTTTTAAATTGTATTTATTATGTTTATGGGTGTGGGAGTGTGAGGTGTTTATGTGGATACATGTACATGTGCTTTGCAGATGCATGTCTTTGGAAGCCAGAGGTCAGCATTAGGTGATTTCTTTTATTGCTCCCCAGATTATTTATGAAAAATTTAAAGTATTTATTTATCTTATGCATATGAGTGTTTTGCCTACATGTATGTATGTATGAGAACCACATTGGGTCACTTGGAACTGAAATTAGAGATGTTTGTGAGCCACCCACCATCTTGGTGCTGGAACTGAACCCAGGTCCTCTGCAAAAGCAACAAGTGCTTTTAACTGCTGAGCCATCTCCAGCTCCTCTGACCTCCACTCTATTTTTTTGAGTCAGGATTTCTCACTGAACACGGAGCACATTGATTTGGCTAGGCTGGGTAGCCGATAGCCGATGAGCTCCAGAGAGATGCTTTCCTCTATAGAGCTGGGATTGCAGGTATGTGCTGCTGTGACCAGCTTTACATGAATTCTAGGTATCTGATCTCAGGTCCTCATGCTTGTATGGCAAACACTGTACGAATGGAGACATTTTTCCAGCCCCTGTGTTTTACTTATCAGTGATTATGGTTCTTAACTGATGATTTCTTTTCCAACTTTACTGAATAAATGATTAATCATCTCAGACCTTTCACCACACGCAAGGCACATAGTTAAACTTCGGGATGTCAGCTGCTTCATTGTGAAGGCCACACTGTGCTATTGTGAGCAGCCATGTATCAGGGCCAATGCTGGCGTCTCAGTGCCCTGCTAGCCTGGTTTCCAGGTGACACTCTTTGGGGGTTATGCATGGTCTCCAGACCTGGAACTGCTAACCTTTCCCTTAGCATTAGTCTCCTTCACCTTACCTTATGCTGAGAAAAACCCTTTGTTTGGCACCGATGTTTTTGGATTTGCCAACAGGGACACATGCCTCCCTTATGCCCCTGTACCCCAAGACCACAGGCATCCCATCAGTTGGACTCCCTCCTGACAATATTTGAGGCAATCCAAGGGCAGGTCCATGTCATTGAAATGAACTCAGAAACCCAAGCCTTCTCTCGGGACTACGTGTTTTCTTCAGTCTTTCCATTGGTTTTAGCCGGAACAGTGTCTAGAGACAGCACTCAGGTGATGGGACAGGTCACAGGGTGCCATTGCCACAAGAGTGGACACCTAAACCAACTTCGGTAGAACACAGATTGGGTATGAAACTTCAGGCAATTTTCACTTCTTCCTTAGTTTTTCTCTGTTGCACTTTTTTCCTTTAAGATTCTTTTGAACAAAAGATACAGGTAATTTTAGTAACTAGAAAAAGGAATGAAACCATTCCAATTTTAGGAGAGAAAATATCATCTTACAGTTTTTTTTTATAGGAGTGTGTAGTCCCTGTGAAATGATAATGTATCATTTCCTGCACCATAACCCTCATGGACATCCTGGGTGTGAAGCCTATGGACAGCCTGAGGTCAGCTAAGAGTCAGGGCTCATCAGGACCTTCATGGCCCTGGGCCCATTCCCTTCTTTTGCAGTTCTGGGCAAGAAAGATGTTATTCATGTTGCAAGTCTTGGACCCAGAGGACAGAAGAACAAGAACATGATACTGTACATGTCCATCAGTGTATGCCAGCTGAGTGTAAGCAACATTCTGTCACTTGTCACATATGATTATCTCCACAGATGCCAAGAAAGCCTTCCGCAAAGACTCAGGGAATAGAGGGTTGAAACGGATGAACTGTCAGGCTGGGGTCTAAAGCCACTCTTGTGTTTAATGGGGAAGAATGAAAGCGAGGAGCAAGTGAATGGATGGTACAGGGTTGGCCTCGTTTGTCACTGCTTGAGAGGCACCAGCCAAGCCAGTAGACAGAGAGGCAGCCAGTGGCCCAGGGTGGGCTGGGAGAAGCATGAGTCCCTCTATTTGCAGACGAGACTATAAGAGAGTGGAGACCTCAAGAATCCAGGGGACATGCCTTGAACGAATAAGAGAGTTTATTAAAATAGCTGTCTATAAAATCAACGAACAGGGGGCATGGTGACTAAAATGAAGTCTGCTTAAAATAACAACAACAAAAAAACAGACGAATAAGTTTCACAAGGCATGTAGACAGTTTTTAACAAGAAAAGTCGACAATACTCTGGAAACATAGAGGTGGACTTGAACTGGCTAGGGTATGGCTCAGTGATCAAGCGCTTGCTTAGTATATGCAAGGCCTTGGGTTCCATTTGCAGTATCAGAACAGTCACCCTGAACACATGGAACACAATTCTCTGTCCTTGGATAAGGCAGCTGAACATTGTGATGTCCCCTCCCCGTTCTGAGAGAGAGAGGGGGGGGCGGTGATTCATGTTTATTCACATATGCCAGATGAGGGTGTTGGGTATTCTATCTCTTTTCTATCTTATTCATCTGAACAGGATTTCACTGAACACGGAGGTCACCATTTTCACCCAGACTGGTTGGCCAGCAGGTCTCAGCAATCCTCCTGTCTCCACATCCCTAGGTCTGGGGTTTCCAAGATGCATGACCATGCCCAACTTTTGCCTGGGGGCTGTCGATTCAAACTCAGTGTTACCCACTGAGCCAGTTCTCACAGACCATAATACTTTCCTTTTTGGCATTAATTACAAATTAAATCCTATCCCCTTCTCCCTAAAACAAAATAAGTTGATATCTAATTAAGACATCTTAATAATAAAGTATGAATGTGAAAGGACACTGAAGAAGCATGAGAAGAAAAATGGACACAGAATTCTTGATAACTGAGTGACAAAGGACCAAATCCATAGAAAAAGAGGGAAAGTCAGAGGATAAAAATGGCCCTCAAGTGTGTGGGTGGAAATGTCTATGCTCACCCCTATTTAGACACATGCCAATTGGAACATAACTGAGGAGCCCCTTGTCACCATGAGATGGTATCACTTAGCTGTGGAGGCCACTCTGTGCCCAGTTCCCTGCATGAAGTCTGAAAGAGCTTAGCTGATCCACCTCTAGGATATAACCCCAAAGCAACTTAAAATGCTTACACAGGGCTCTTCACGGCAAAGTGGCTCTAGTTGACAAATGGTAGGAAGATCCCAATTCCTGGCAGAGGAAGAGAGTGGATAAACATGGCCTCCTCAGGAACACACTGCATCCACAGGAAGAGAGGCTGGCCATCCTGGAGCAAGGTGCAGGGAATACTGCTGAGAGAGAAGCCTCGGTGCAAAAGAACGCTCGGTGGGCATATGGGCCGTGGCCAGGGTTGTGGCATTGCACACGCTGGTCCTGAGGTACAGGTGTGGGAGCTTAGGACAGGACCCAACAGGCCACTGTCTCTACAGCCAGAGCTCAGACACCAGTCCCCACCCCATAGACAGAACCACATTCACATGAACATACACAGCTACAAATAGGACAGAACCCATCCCAGGCAAGTGCAAAGCCACAAGGAACCATGGGCAGAACAGCACTCCAGTTACCAGAAAATGATCATTTGAAACCACAAGCATGGAGACAAAAATCTGTGGTTACAAGGCCTCATCTAGTCAATCAAAAAGGCCTCCTGGGCTCAGAATAACACCCTTCAAAGTGTCAAGACCACAGAAGACCCAAACAAACCTGCAAAGCCTTTAGAAGGGGCAGGAGACCAGATGTTGTAGAATATAATTTTAAGATGTGTCACATTTGTTTACACTGTGGAACATTTGTTTAATGATGCAAAGATGCACTGCATTCTTTTATGGTGCATTTGTTTAACTCTGTGAAGCTGTGTTCCTGTGCCTGTCTAAAACATCTGATGGTCTAATAAAGAACTGAACGGCCAATAGCGAGGCAGGAGAAAGGACAGGTGGGGCTGGCAGGCAGAGAGAATGAATAGGAGAAGAAATCTGGGAGGAAGAAGAAAGAGCAAAGAAGGAGGAGGATGCAAGGGACCAGCCACCAACCAGCTACACAACCAGCAATGCAGTAAGAAAGAAAGTAAGATATACAGAAGTAAGAAAAGGAAAAAGCCCAGAGGCAAAAGGTAGATGTGATAATTTAGGCTAAGAAAAGCTGGATAGAAACAAGTCAAGTTAAGGCCAGGTATTTATGAGTAATAAAACATGTCTCTGTGTGTGATTTATTTGGGAACTGGGTGGCGGGTCCCCCAAAGAGCAAAGCAGCAAAAACAACCAACAACAACCAAAAAGTACAAACAGGATATGTACAAGGTCCTGGGCAGAGCCTTACAGCGAGGCATTAGAGGGACAGAGCGAGGTCTCATTCCACCAAGAGACACCAGCACTGGAGGACACTGGCTTAGAAAATGGCACAAAGTCCCCAATTCTTCTGCAAGTCTAAAAATAGCTCAGATAAAAGTGTTTAAAACCCTAACTTTTCCAGCTTAAACCCTGGGGTCCTGGAAAGAAAAGCATCCTGAGTCAGAATTTGATGTGTTAACTGAAGTCTTCACACCCCAAATGTTCATGCTGGGACTTCCTCACAAGCAAAGTCTTTCTAGAACAGCTCATCAAAATCTCATAGAGTTTTGTAGAAATGGAAAAGGCTAATCTTAATTCACGTGGAGTCACAATGGCCTGTGGGCAGCCCACATACTCTGGCATGGAAGGACCACACTGGAACCCTTCCCAACTGCCAAAGGATCTAAAAAGCTACAGCAGTTAAGACAGTGTAGTATCAGATATATTAATCAACAAAATAGTACAAAGAGCCCAGACATAGATCCTGGTGTCTATGGGCAGCACACTTGGGAACAGGAGATATAGACATTTCAGAAAGGAGTCCCCTCCACAAACGGTGCATGTCAGAAAGGGGACATCCACATGCAGAAGGTCCAGCCTCACACCACATACAGCACTATGGCATAGGTGGACTATGTCGCACAATTCCAGGAACACCTAGAGTACATCTTCTTTAACTGAGGGTCACAATTTCTCATGTAACAATGTGTGTGGGAGTGTCATGTAACATTTGACAAGAGCAGATTTCTAAACTCACGAACTACGACAAACATTAGCAAAATCAAGTAAGTAACGAGTCCAAGTTGTTCCTGGTATTGCTCATTTCTGTAGCATTGTGCAGCTTCACTGCAGCCTAAACTACACTGCAGTTTTAAACATCCAACACATGCACCTTGCACCACGCATGTTATTATGCCATGCAATACCAACAAACGCCACCTGAAACACCTTGGCTCAGGTTCAAGACCATTCTGTTATGATTGCCGGGTTTTAACTGTACACACAGTGCTTTCCACTCTTACAGAAACATAATGGCTTCATCACAGAAAACACCTTTAATATATTTCTACCACCATTCCTGAGAATGTTAGACTACCCTGACACTGTATTGTGTTAGAATGTCTAATTTAAAAAGTCAGTATTTGAGCTGCTGACTTAAATCTCATTAAAAAAAGAAAAAAACCATTAAATGAACTTTGGCTTGAGATTAGCACAAAATTTTCAACAATTTTTGACTGGTTTTTAAACATACACTTCCATTTTGTACCTACATATTTACATTAAGTAGCATTCTCAACATTGTTGACTATAAAATTGAAACATCGGTCAACAGTGAAAATCACTGAAGACGCCCTGCAACCCACAGAAGTCAGATCTTCAGACAAGACTCAACCTTTCTGTAAAAATAAACAAGCATTCTATCTTAGAAGTATGCAAGTTTGCTTTAGTCTTTAGTTAACGGTAGAAATTAGAGACTGTCTTAGTTAGGGATTTTATTATTGTAACGACATGCCATGGCCAAAAGGCGAGTTGGGGAGGAAAGGGTTCATTAGCTTCTACTTCCACATTGCTGTGCATCACTGAAGGAAGTCAGGACAGGAACTCAAACAGGGCAGGATCCTGGAGGCAGGAGCTG
>CABHPQ010172319.1:0-17038 GCA_902168405.1 Peromyscus aztecus
CTCTGCTTCAGTGCCTGCCCCGAGTTCCTGCCCTGACTTCCCTCACTGATGGACTGTGAACTGGAAGTATGAGCCAAATAAACCCGTTCCTACTCACGTTGATCACGGTGTGTGTGTCACAGAATAGAGAAGCACACCAGGGTCACTCTCCAGTTACATCTCTAACGGTTGCTAAGGCCCCTTCTCCCCCTTTGTCCAGAAGGGCCACTTAACAGGAAGAGGAGATGTTCAAGGATATTCATTTGGAAATGGAGTTGTAAGGCAGATTAATGGACATCGTTTGGATTCATGACGAAGAGTAGGAACTCAAGGTCGACACTGCTTGGGCCCTGTGTAAGCATACTTTGCTTACTGTCCCTGAAGGGTGTCCTAGGAAAGTGTAAGTTGTCTCTGTGGGTAATTTGGACTTTCTGGGCATTTCTTATGTTTTCTGATGCTGTCAGCTGGAGGTCAGCCAGGCCAGCTGGAGGTCTTTCTCACCCTCTCCCCCATCATCTTCCTGCCTTTCTCTCCTGCCTCAGCAGAGACTGGGGCATCTGTAGATTTTGGTGTCTGGGAGGCAGAAGCTGGAGCCGTCACTGGCTTGATCCCAAGTGATGATTGTATTTCATTTCAGAGTGAAATATATTATTTTAGTGTAAAGTGTTAAACAAATTGTAAATTATACTTTACTTTGTTTGTATATGTGTATGTATTGGTGTGTGTGTGTGTGTGTGTGTGTGTGTGTGTGTGTGTGTGTGGTCTACAGTCATGCCACAGCACGCCTGTGGAGGTCAGAGGATTTGCAGGAAGTTCTCATCTTCTACCATGTGATTTCTGGGGATTCAACTCAGGTCATCGGTCTTGGCACAGATGCCTTTGCCCACTGAGCCAGCCTGCCAGCCCTCTACCAAAAAAAACTTTTAAATGTAAATGAAGGCTCACCCCAACACACATATGGTATTATTTCACACATGACACGCATTTCAGCAGATGAGCCAGAGGTCTAAGGTAGGCGTTTTTGCTGTGGTGGCTTAGAGAAAAATGAGTAATAGACCAGGAAGGAAGGAGCCCCGCTGTTTATTAACCCAAACAGCAAAGCAAACATCAGCACTGTTTCGGAAGGGCTGTTCGTTGGCTCCCGTGTGGGTCAGGCGCCTGCAGATCTGCCTGTGATGGTGAACCTCAGAAGGGAGGCGATAGCCTGCAGAGTCAGCATGCATGGCACCTCCCAGTGTGGCAGCTGTGGTCAGGGATTGTGCAAGATGAGACAAGATGAGGTCAGAGAAGAAGGGTCTTGCCCAAGCCCTCAGCCCCAGCGGGACTTATGCAGAGGCCCTTGACTTCCACAGATGTCTCCAGTTTGCTCATCTATTTGGTGAGAATGGTACCAAGTTTACTCTATTCGTGGGGCTCCTTTGAGGACTGAAGACATCATGCCACTGAAAATGTAATGGTAGACATTAAAGGACAGTCCAAAAGGTGAATCCAAGGTGCCTCTTGGTGGGAAAGAATGAGACCATATCATGCATAACAGTGGGGAGAGCGTGGGCCTGGAGGTTGTGTAGAGTGCTTGACAAGAGGTCTATGGGCTCTGGGCCCCAAGCCCTGCACTGCATAAAATGAGCAAACAAATAGTAGAAGTTAGAAACCACTAATTGTTGTCTTTAGTTTTCAGTTAAAGGTAGAAATACCTAAATGAATAACACCCCATTCTCTCCTTTTTTTCTGTTTTGAGCATTGTTTTGTGCTGAGTGTAGTAACATCTGTAGCCCATGAATGATGTGTGTGTGTGTGTAAGATTGCAATGATGTCTATAGCCCATGAATGATGTGTGTGTGTGTGTGTGTGTGTGGTGTTAGGATTGCAATAACGTCTGTAGCCCACGAATGATATGTGTGTGTGCACACATGTCTGGTTTTTTTTCTCTCTTTTTATCTTCTATTTTGTTCATGCCCTGATTGTTTCTCACAGTGTCTAGGGTAGCCTAAACATCACCAGGCTGGGGCTTTCCTGGGTGTCCTTTGGCTACTGGTTTGGGTTTCAAAGCAGGAACATGAAACTTGGTATGATTTCTGTGGTTCTTTTATTTGTTTGTTTTTATATTTATGTGTTGCTTATGGCCTAGGATGTTTCATGGGAGCCGTAGAGTTCAGATGGGAGGTTATAGATCAACCAGATCAAGTTGATTGTTGATGTTGTTCAGATCATCTTCCTCTGTTCTGGGTTTTTTTTGTTTGTTTGTTTGTTTTGTTTGTTTTCTTTTGCTTTGTTTTGTTTTTGTTTTTGTTTTGCCTGCTGAACTTGTTCATTTCCCATGGATGGTGTTAAATCTCTATTTTATGGCGGCTTCTCCTCTGCCGTTTTACCAGCTTTGCCTTATGTGTTTTGGCACTCTGTTGTTGAGTGCGTACATGTTTTTGTGTCTTTGGGTAGAATTTGCCTCTTTATGTTCTGCAGCCTGATAGGTCTTGTTTTAAACTCTTGTCCTTCTGTTTTCTTTTGATCAGCTTTAGCACGGTGCGTGTTTCTCCAACCCTTTACATTGAATCTGCTTCTGCAGCTTTTCAGTGAGTTTCTTATAAATAATGCAATGCGCAATTGTCTTTTTCTTTTCACTCTTGTACTCATATTTTAATATCTTCAATAATTTGAGAATTTCATAAATGTATACAGTGTATTTTGATTGTATTCATTTCTTCCATTCCTCCCCTTAATTCCTCCTGGGTTTATCCATGCCCTTTATCCTCTCCTAACTTGGTGCCCTCTATTTTTTTTTTTTAATTTAATAACCCACTAAGTCTAATTTGTGCTGCCCATTTACTCCTGTGTATGAGGCCATCCATGGGAGCATAGTGGACCTATCAGGGGTGACACCTTTAAAGCAAACAATCTCCCCGTTCCTCAGAAGCCATCATTATCTCCTCAGCTAGGGTAGGGGCTGATGAGCCCTTCACCCTCCATGCTGGAGTGTTGATTGGCTTGGTAGTATGCGGGCCACCACAGCAGCCCTGAGTTCCCGAGTGTGGTGGTCCTGTGGTGTCCAGAAGACACCTTTTAGTCCGGGCCTCCCCAGCCCCTGGTTCTTACAATCTTTTTGATCTTTCTTCATTGCCCTGAGCCTGCAGGGATGTGACATGCAAGGTACCATCTGGGACCAAGAACCACGCGGACACTCATTCTCTTTACACTGACAAGTTGTGATTTCTGTATGAACGGCCACCCACTTCACAAAGGAACTTCACGGATGAGGCCTGATACCCACATCTTTTAACTGTTTTTTTTTTTTTTAAAGACCACTCATGTTTAAAGTGATTTTTGATATGGTTGCCTGGCAGCTATAATACCTTGTGGATGGCTATTTTCAATGTATTGTCTTTTTCCTTTTTGTTTTTCTGACTTTCCTGCTTGAATATGTATGGGATTGCCAGGCTACCACTATTAATAGCCCATCATTATACTTAAAAAAATTCAGTGGTTGCCCTATAGTTCGAAGTCTGTATTTATAAACATAACGCCGTTTCCAAAAGCATTATGCCACCAGATAGTGTAGAAAATGGCCCTTGCAACAGAGTATCCATCCTTCCTAGCTCCTGCCCCTGTGATGGGCTGTAGCCATGACTCTGATTTCACTTCTCTATGCAGGGCTTATGATGTGGCTTTGTCCTGGGACTTTATTTTCTGATTGTTGTAAGAAGTCTCTGTTTCGCGACTTGCCTGGCTTCTGCCTGTGACGATGGGGAGTTGTGACCCTTTAGGTTTCCACACAAGGATGCCGGTGTCTTTGGTTTCCGCCCCGATTGTGTCCAGGTAGTGTCCCGCCACAGCGTCCTGCAGTCCCTAGCTGGGATGATGGAGAGGGCTCTTGTCACACAAGGCTCAGAGAACTGTCGTGAGAGGCTGGGCTGTTTGGGGATTTTGAGAATTGACCTAACCTGTGAGCAACTTTGGAGAGGCTCCTGTTCTTCTGGCTTTGAGCCTAACGCTATCACTTCAGAATAGCTCTGGGTCCCTCGACATTGGTGAGATGTTTAAAAGGCTCTGTTGACCCAGCACTTTTTGATCTGATAAGCGGGCAGTTACCATCTGCATGCTCTTTGCGTGGAGAGCTTCATCTTCTGTCATCCGTGGGATTAGATATAACTGATTTAGACACACAGATAGCCTTGGAGAAATGGAACACATGGCTTTGATGGAACTTTCCCTAGAAATATGTCATTTCAATTTTAGCTTTTAAACAGGAACTACAAAAGGAACCAGACTGCAAAGGTTAGATTCTATTTGTATGAACTTTACAGAAAGACGCAAGACCATGGGTGCATACCAGAACATGACTGACTTGCTGTGTGAGAGATCTGAGGGGTTTTATTTTAGATTAAAATTTTCTTTATTTATTCATTTACTGAATATGCACGTGTTCATGTTGGCTGTACCCTCTCCCTGGCCCTGAGGTCTTGTTTTGAGGTCATGTAGATGATGGTGTAGCTCTATGATCCTGTGAGATAACCAGCCACACTGACCTGTAAACTCTAAAAGCTCAATCTTACATTATGTGAATAACATGAATGTAATACATTAAAAATGCACATGCTGGACAGTACAGAATCACATGATCAATACAAGGCACTTCTCCCTCCTGTCCAGGCCTTCAGTTTTGGATACAGAACCATCTACGCCTGCATGGCAATCTTCTCCTTGTTAGGCCCCCATCTCTTCCAGCACACATATGTTTTAGATAGAAAAATAATTCATCTTGCTCTTTGGAGAAATTTTCCCCCTGCTCAGCAAACACAAACCCACCTCATTCTTCTTAAAGACACATCGCCCAGGGAACTGCTTCCTGAGTCCTTTAAAGTCACAGAGTGTTTTATTGTCGCACGTCTCTAAATAAATTAGTTTTTTTTTTTTTTCTAGTGTAGCGTCCCGACGGCAACAAGATTCTTATTTTGTGCCTGCTTCGGCATCCAGTTGGGTAGATCAATTGGTTCTTTGTGAGTGTCCTGAAGCTTGAGAATCAGTTTTGTTTTTTATGAGTGATTTCTTTGAGTTAGGAGTGATGGTCGGATAACCAGAGGCCTTTCTTTTCAGCAAGAGAATTAAAAACAAACAACAACAACAACAAACCCCAAAACAACTAATCCTCAATTAATTGATATCCAGTGAGCCAATGAGAGTGCTTCAGGGCTGCCTTGAGAAATGCTTCAGTTGCTTAATTTACCCCAGAGAAGGCAAGCGTTAAATAGGTCCCTTCAAGACAGCTCGAAAGGGATTGCTGTGGCGCACTGGGTAGCTTCTCAGTGGACAAGACTCTCAGTATAGTATGCATACAAACAGAGAGGTGCTTTATTGAAGCCAGACAAGACCCCCATTCATATTGAAGGCTAGAAGCTCACACATGTGGAAACCTCTGCCTGCAGCCGCTGTGAGAACCTCCCTCCCGAGAGCCTCACTGAGTTTTGAAATCCTGACTTTCAGGATGAACAGCTGCTAGAAGACAGTCCTGGGCTTGGAAATGGAAAGACCTGGGGAGAAGCAGCCGGGTCCTTTGGGTCCTTTCTGTTGTGTGTCTGTGCAAGGAGTCATAGGTCCTTCCTTTTGTAGTGGTAGCCACAAGCAGGTGAGCAGAAGCTAAATGTCAATATACCGAGTGTGTGTGTGTGTGTGTGTGTGTGTGTGTGTGTGTGTGTGTGTGTAGGGGGTAGGCAGCGAAAAGAAGAGAAAGCAAGCCCTGTTCCTCTGTGGGGCCAGGAATGCAAGGGAATGAGGCCCTTCCTGTAGGGCTTTAACTCAGTTTGTGGTATGTTATACATGGCGTATGTGATCCTTTGTCAGATAAAAGAAAAAATAAGAAGTGGGTAACGTTTACTGTGCCGAAGATTGTTAATCTCTGAAAATCTACAGTTGTACAGGTAGAGACTAAAAGTTTCCTAGGAGGAGCAAAGTGAGGAGTCAATTCCCTTTTGGATTAAATTGACCGCTGACGCCCTTTCTCTTTTTATTGGGCGTCCTCTGGAAGAACTGTATGTCTTCTGTCCTGCTCACAGATGTAATCTTATTATGCACATGTTTTGCATGTTGCCTTTTTATTTCCAGGTGTGTCTTGGACATCTTTCCAGACCAGCACATGAAGGGCCGGCTCTTTCTTACTCATGGGGACGGCATCCTGTCACTGATTCAGCTCGTTATCCTCAGTTACGTCTCCCAGGGTTTGCTCCTGCAGCGACTCTCAGGGCTGAGACCTCATACTTCACCGCTCCTTCTGTGTGAGGGCTCTCTGGTGTGGTCCTGTCCCCCGACTTCCTAAAGGACACTGGGCCTCGCTTTGACCACGTTGATTGCTGCTGGCACCCTATGCTGTGTGTCCCTGTGAGTTGTCATTAGAGGGGTGAGGCACATCCGCACACGTCTATTGCCCTTTCCTCTGGAGCCCATGCTCGGATGACTCTTGGCAGTCTCCTGACACCTAGAGTTCTCCTGGCTGGCCCAGAGCAGCCCAGGGACCCATGCTTGCCATCTGCCTAGAGCCTCACAGGTGTACACATGGTGTGAGAAGTGCTCTGCCACTCACAGCCAGGTGCTCCACGGTGAAAACCTGGGAGCATCTTTGACCTTTTCTCTTCCTCCCTTTCTTTTCTTTCCTTCCCCGCTCTTCTTCCCTCCCCCTCACTCTACTCTTTCTCCTCCTTTTCCTCACTTCCCTCCCTCCTCCCTCTGCATCCTGACCTCCCCTCCCCTTTCTCTACAGTCAGTGGCTCCGGAAACTCACTTCAGAGCACATCTGGCTTTGGCTCCACTGGCCACAGCTGCTAGGGCTCCCCTGAGTCCTGCACACCAGCCTTGCTGAGCTGGTTCCTTCTCAGCTGTCTCTACACCCTACTTCCTCACTTCAGTCAATCTGTTATTGCTCTTCAGGGACGGTGAGAGACCGGTCTCAGAAACAGCACCCTTCCCGCGCAAGGCTTTACCTTACTCTGTCACTTCCGACTCACAAGCGTGCACGTGGGCGTGCTTGCACATGTGTGTGGATATGTATGCCTGGGCACGGACACTGAGAAGGTTTAGCAGGCCTGTCCCACCATTCCACAGGCCAACAGATTGTCATCTACAGAGTTTACATTTGTGCAAGCAAATTACAAAATAAAATTGAAAAAAAAAAGCCTCATAATGTTTGTAGTAAGTATGGTTTTGTATTAAGCTGGCATGGCTGTCCTGGGGCACATGCAGCTCCAGAGCTATGGTTGGATGTGCTGGGAAAGGTGCCAAGTGATGATTCCAACTTTGTATTCTCCTCACAAGCCTGATTATTTTAGTGACTGCCTTTATTTAATAAGGCATGATCACATATAACCCTTTTATATAGAGATATGCATATACCTGGCGAAAGGGATCAGTGAGATCATTGCTTCGTGTTTTCTGCATAAGCTTGGCCCTTTTTTGGGCTTTTATATTTGTGGTGGCATCCATGTTCGTACGAAGACATGAATTAATTAGACCCTATTGGGATTGCCTGCTAGGAAATGAAAAGTTTCACTCCATAATTAATTATATTTGCTCACTGGGACTAACAGAAGTGAATTTTTTTTAATTTCTAGAAGGGTCATGGGAAGACTTGGGGTTCCATGTTGTGTTGAATTCTTTTTTTAAGGTTTATTTATTTATGTATTTTATGTATATGAGTGCTCTACTTGCATTTATTCCTGTGTGACAGAAGAGGGCATCAGATCCCATTATAGATGGTTGTGAGCCACCATGTGGTTGCTGGGAATTGAACTCAGGACCTCTAGAAGAGCGGCCAGTGCTCTTAACTGCTGAGCCATCTCTCCAGCCCCCTTGTAAGTAAGATTCTTAAGATCAAGGACTCCTTGCCCATCACTACTCCAGTCATACCTACCTGTCTCTCCGCAGGAGTCCAAGTACAGGTGAGGGACAGAGGGTGCAACCAACGTGTCCATTGCTGGCATCTGCAGAAGGGTTATGGAAACTGGCAGGGCTCATTACATGCACATGGAGAGGGCTGAGCACCCACAGGTCTCATCACTGGCTCATGTTGCTGGGTGAGAGGTGCTGGATACTCTGGAGTCACAGTCCTTGCCTGGGGACTGTATGCTAGAATATGCGTGACAGATAGCCAAGGGAGGGACACCAGCACTTTAAAAAAAAGATCAAACTTTATTGCTCTTTATGTATTCTCTTCCCTAAATCAGTAAGCCAATGAGAGATAACTTAAAACACCTTTACTGTTTACCACCATTAATAGTGTCTTCGGACAACTTAGCTCTAAAAATGCAAATGAGGGGCTGGGAATGTGGTTCAGTAGTTAGTAGCTACTACTGCTCTTGCAGGGGACCAGAGTTTTGTTCTTAGCACCAACACTGGGCGGCTAACAACTGCCTGTCACTCTAGCCCTGGGGAATCTGATCCTTCATTCTCGTCTCCATAAGTACCTGCAGGCACAGGCACATGCACATACACACACATACACCTGTCCATAAATAACAAAATACATTTAAAATGCAAATGACTCATCTATACTATACTTCTATACTATAGAAGGCATCTGTACATAATACATGCGTTCTATACGCCTCATTAGCATATGTCAATTATACATAGTAACAGGGTTCCTTGTGGCATTTTTACACGTGTGTGTGTGTGTGTATAATGTATTTTGATCATATTCACCCCGTTTCCCTCTCCTGTTTCCTCCCACTCCCACTGGTCTCCTTCTCTCCGATCAATATCCCTTGTACTTCCCTGTCTTATTTGTGCCCATTTTCCAGGGTAGATGCAAACAGGCTTTGTGACCATGAGCTTTGGGAATGAGGGAGCCAGTGGGCTTTGCAGCCTGAGAGGTTTGAAGATCAGGGACACAGGGCTCCTAGCTCTGCGCCTGGGTAGTTTTGCAGCTGGCTGGCCTTGGCAAAGCTCTTCTTGATGCAGCTCAAAAAGGCTCCAGTCACCAGTGCGCTGTCTGAGCAGAATGCTTCTTTCCTGCTGGCGGTGGCAATGCTATTTCTAGGCTCTTCCTATGTGGGAACACCAGCAGCAAGGTACATCTCTAGAAGGAATGTGTTGTTTTTTGTCTGAAGAGTCAGAAGTTATTGCCAAGTGAAGGCAGAGAATAGACCAGTAGCCTAGTAGTGGCATTTTCTGGAATAGGCGTACTGAAGCCATTCAAGGCCAGTTGCATGCAGGTGAGAGGCTTAGGAGTAGGGGGTTAGGGCTCGGCCGGAGAAATAGAGTGAGTGTTAAAGGCCTTGGGCATGAGCAATCTGCTCATGAGTGTTAAAAGAGACATGAGCATGCTGTATGGGAAAAGCCTGATGTTCTAGTGTAAGGGAAGAGAGAGGGATACACCAAAGAGACACGGGTCTATCTACCAGGATGCGCCCCGTACATGGCTGCTCTCAAAGCCCTCATTGAAGGGACCAGGAAGCCTTTTCATACTGGAGCAGGAAATGGCCACTGATGGTTTGTGCTCCATGACTGTAAACCCATCAAAACAAGCACAGTTCCTTCAGGAGTGTTGCAGTCCTGGTGAGCAAAGCCATACTTGAAGAAAAGCAAAAGTTTTAGAAATTCTGGTGTAATCTTACCCTATACTCCAGGCTTCTTCCAGGGGCTTGTGCTTACCCTCCCTCCTCTCTTTTCTTACCCTCTTTCTTTCCTCCCCTTTTAAGCTAATAGTTTTCCATTCCTGCCGTCCATAGCATAAAACTCATTGCCTTAGAGTCCCCATGCAGGGGTTTTGAATGTGTTTGCAGATGATCTTGTGACCGTCACCATGACCTGATTCCAGAATGCTTTTGGTAGTCTCCAGTGACCCAGGACCATGCAGTGCATCTCAGAAAACCAGGCATTGCTTTTCTCTCTCCATTGATTTGCGTGTTGGGACATTTGGCACATGAGTGATTGCATATAATGAAGGGCTCCTGTACCCAGTGTCTTTTACTTAACATAGTGTGTTCAAGATTGACCTTCAGGCTGGGGGAAATGGCTCAGTGGATAAAGTGCTTGCCGAGGACCCAAGTTCAACCCTTCAGAACACATGTGAAAACCCAGGCATGGCTCTTGCAACCCTAGCACTGGGAGATAGAGACAGAAGAACCACCGGGTTTATTACCCACCAGCCTTGGTCAAGTGGTGAACTTTGGTTAAGTGAGAGACCCTGTGTTTTTAAAAAAAAAAAATGGGCGTGATAGTGATTTAAGAAAGACATCCCAGTATCAACTTCTGGCCTTCATTACTGTCTGCACAGGTGAGCATACCTACAACACACACACACACACACACACACACACACACACACACAATGTGTCTTAGTGTGAATCAGTACTGTAGTTCCTTTCAAGACCAAAACAGTTGCATGGTCATGCAACACTCACCAGTGAATGGACATGTGGGTTGTTTTCACCTGTAGCCTAGTGTGATTGATGCTGCTTTGATCGTGTGTGTGCAGGACTTAGTGTGTAGCTGTCCTTTCATTTATCTCAGGCATTTCCTCGGTCATAGGCCACCCTTAGCTTTCAAGATCTACAAAGTGTTTCCCAAGCAGGCCTCACTGCTTCCCACCCCCTCCATCAGCCCTGTAGATTTCTCTGCAGCCCATTGCAACCATTTAATATAATTACTAATGGAGAATGCGTGCCCGCCTTCACGCTGTTTCCCACAGCTCTTGTTTCTCCTAATTCCATTTTTCTCATTATGCATTCTTGAGTTGTGTTTTTCAACGTTGCTTTTCTTGATGGGAAGAAACTTTCCACTGGGTGTCTACCAAAGAGAGCAACACTAGCTGTCTCCCTGTAGGAATCCTGCTGGGACAGAGCTGGCTGGTTGAGGACTGGAGGATGGTCCTCAGTGATGGGCTGATCTGTTAATTCATTGGTGGAATTTGCCTTTGTTACCTGGTGAACCGTCATTGTTTCTCTAGCAGACTATCATGTTATATGGATGCTTCCTGTGCTAAGTTCTCAGACAGCTGTTTACCCAGCTTGGGCTTGGAGACAGAAAGATCAGTGTCATCACCTTGGTCCTCTTTAGCATCCCAGCCTTGTCACCCTACAGCTATTCCTGTGCTGACCTCTCCATTCTCTTGCTCCCTAGGTACCTTGTGCTCTGCTAAGTCTGGCGTACTCAGGGCTCCTGTTCTCAGCTGGAGGGGCCCTTGTACAGAGACCTCTTTCTTCTACTTAAGGGAAGAGGAAACCTGAATGCTCACGAGCACAGCGGGACCCCAAGACCTGGCAGGAAGATACCGCCTCTCCTCACCTCTGCCCTTCTCACAGGTACCTTTGGACTCTGGAAAGGAAGACTTAGAGACCTCTCTTATCTCTTTCTCACTGTCAAAGTCTCAGTGCCAGGGGACAGTTGGCCTGCCTCAATAGACCTTTTTACACTTCTTATGCCATGTAGGTGAATTCCTTGCGGGTCTCTCCTGGATGAGTTTTAAGGAGTGCTGTGGATGCACTTACATTACATTTATGCTTTATAATGTGTCGCTCTTTGGCTGCTGCTTATTTTCACAGTGTGAGGCTGATGTCGCTAATCTCATGCTGGAGCTAAGTGACGGTTCAGAACGCTGTTGTCACTTATGTGACTCACGGGGGTGGGGGTCTCCTTTATTCATTCATGCTCTGGCAACATAAAGAATGAGTTCTCGTGTGTACCTGGTGCTCTTCTGACAGAGCAACACCAGGGCTGCCTCTTGCTGTCTGTCAGGTGGGAGGTGAGAGGACAGGGTAGGAACAGCCGTGGGAGACACCATCTATAGGTGATGGTGTGAGGAAGTGAATTATGATGCTTGACAGGGCACAGGTGTTGTAGAGAAAAGAAAATATAGGGAAAGCTTTATAAGTACACGCATAACAGTTTTTATGGGTGGCCAGGACTTTTTAAACGGGTGGGATTTGAACTCAGACCTCAAAGGGCTGCATGCTTTAGTCACTTAGCACCTGGGCAAGAACACTGCCAAGGGAAACTGAGGTCACCAAGGCCTGAAAGCAGTGCATCCTGGCGGCTTGCAGAAGCTCCGTGGAAGACAAGAGTGTCCCGAAGGGAGCCTGGGAAAGCCAGAGTCAGGCTGGGTCCAGAGATGGCAGGAATCTGGGTTGTCTGACATGGCGGCCATTCAGAGATTTTAGGTCGCATTGTGGGAAACCTGTGCAATTTTATTGAAGCAGAGGAGAAAGGGAATCTGCATTCCACCCGAGGATCCTCACTTTGGTGGCTGTGATGGCGTCGACTCAGAGGGTGAAGGACAGATGTGCAATCTAGGAGGTGGTCCCAGCCACCAACCACCCGAAGAAATCACTGTGGCATCAAGGCAATACACAATGGCAGCGTATTGTGCAGGCACAGAGAAAAGTGGGCAGTCACTAGATACATCTTGCAGTTAGATTCCCTAAGATGTCATGAGAAAAAGGAAAAAGGGTTATGAAATAATGTCTTCGTTACAGCTGACCAGGAGGGAAAGGGTGGCTGGGGAAGGTTTGGATTCAGGAAGGAACTGGAAAGCTCCTTTTGTAGACGTGTGTTGAGTTTGTGATGATTCTGGGACACCCCAGTGAGGATGTTGCTGCACTGGCCACTCTCCCCAGAGCCCACGTTAAGAGACTGATCCACACTGAGATGGAATGAATGGGATTCTGACCAGTGGCCGCCGCTTGAAGGAATAAGATGTGAGGTGCCCGGTGAGGGAAAAATTTAGAAGTTGAGCTGTGGGACCTTCTAGCTTCAGGAAGAGTGTGAGTGGAGGGTTGGCCAGAGAAAAGGAGATCTACAGGAGACAACCAGGAAGGAAGGGGAAGCAAGGGCTGGCCACGTGAAGGCATTTTTCAGAAGGAGCCACCAAGGAGCTGTGTCAGGGGCTCATGGCCTGGGTGAGGTGAGTCAGACTGATGGATGCTGGGATCTGAGCCATCGGGGTCACTGGTGATGCCAGTGGGGTGGTTTGGTCTGGTGGCCGTGCGGGTGCTGGCAGGAGTGATGATGGAGACAGTTGTGAGGTGCTTTGAGCAGCTTTACTGCAGAAAGAGCATAAATCGATGGTGCGAAGTTCAGAAGAGTTATTTATTTTTTAGCTGGAAACAGTCTCCCCATCTGCGTGTTGGGGGAGTGACGGGAGTGACTGCGTCTAATGACATCGTGAGCGTGCTGCTGAAGCCATTCTTGTCTCTGGCTGGGGAGGCACTGGGGCTTACCGTGGGAATGCTGTCGGGGGATATGTAGCTATGCTGTGTACTGGGTGGAAGAAATCTACAGGTCTGCAGGCGTGTTTCTTTGTGAGCTAGGAAGACAGGCCGTCCGCTCTGATGGTTAATATTGACTGTCACCTTGACAGGATCTGGAATCATCCAGGAGACATATTTCTGGACGTGTGTGTGTGTGTGTGTGTGTGTGTGTGTGTGTGTGTGTGTGTGTGTGTGTGAGGGAGTCTCTAGATTGGATTAATTAAGACAGGCAAACTAACCCTAAATGTGGATCATTCCATGGGCTGAGGTCTTGAACTAAACAAAAAGGTGAAAGCTGGTTGGGCGCCGGCATTTGCAGGCATCTCTCTCTCTCTGCTTCCAGACTTCAGAGGCAATGTGACCAAGCTACTCCACGTGGCTGCTACCATGAGCTAAAATATTAAACCTAGGTGGCCCAGCTGGGGAGTCGGAGGCACACAGGAGTAGGCCATGAGCCGGGTTGCTGTTCAGCTAGACAGACAGGGATAAAATGAGAGAGAATGGAGCTGCTGGCATGCAGGAGAGACAAGGAGTCTGCTCACCGTGGAGGCTGAGAGGATGCCGTGGGAAGGGAGCTGAGTCTAGTGATGGGGAGGTTCACACCCTGGGAGTCAGGACTTAGAGGAGGTGAATGATGAGTGATGAGGGACGAGAAATCAAAAATCTCCATGGTGCTTTCTCTGAGTCCCAGAAACACAGGCCCTCTTCTGCCGTACACTCTCATGATTTGTTCTTTAAAAGGTTCTGCTTCGGGAATTCCAGACCCACCCTCCACATACCCATGTTACCAGCTTGCTCTTTTGAGGACAGTGATGCATTTTTTTTTTTTTTTTTTTGCTCAGTCAGTACCGTGGTCAGGTGCATGGTGCCATCAAAGGTGACATTTCAAGGGATATCCCGCTGCCCGTCTCTTCCTCGGAACACAGTGCTGTGAGCTTGTATTTTCTCGTCAACATTTTAGGATCATGGCAGCGCTGTCTGCAAGGAACTTACTGGTCCAGAGAAGCAGGCTCTCCCAGCTGTGGGGGTAACCATCAGGGAGCTGACCCGAAAGCTTTCCAAGGCTGAGCGGATTCTGCATTCCGTCCAGCGTCCACCCACGCCCACCTCCTAGCATGTTTGTTTAGGAATCTGTCTCAAATTCCAAAAAGTATGAAATGGCTTCATACTCAAAAAAAAAAAAAAAAAAATTCGGGCTAAAGAGGCCAAAATATCAGAAAATGACATTCTGGCCCAAGCAAAAATTATTTATAAGTATTTAGGGTTGAAATGACACAGTTCAAGATGCCTCCAGATAACCTCAGTCCACATCTGGAGTGGGAATAGTAGAGCGGTATATAAATTTCTGCTTTTGTTCCAATATGGAGACTAGTCTTCATTTTTAAAAAGGGTGGGGCAAATCTGGCTGAGAAAGTTTGGCTGGGCCTTGACCATCCTCCTACCTTGGGGACGGCTGGGAGTGAAAGAACCACATCTGGTTATCCTAGCTCCCTGCTGCTGTGCACTGGGCTTCATAGCCTGTAGGGCCAAGGCAGCGGTGGACCTCCAGCTAGGTAGCTAGTCTCAGTGCCCTGCTTCCAGGGACTCAGGGCCATGGACCTGGAGAAAGGAGGTGGGACAGGGTCTCTCACGAATCTGAAGCTTGATGTTCCAGCTAGGAGGGTTGGCTAGTGAGCTCCTGGGATCTGCTAGCCTCTACTCTAACACTGGGGTTAAGCATACCACGCCCAGCTTTTCATGAGTGTAGGGAATTGGTATCAGCAGGTGCTTTCCACACCAAGTGCTCTAGCCCTCTATGTAGCTTTGCGCCTTTCCTGGAACTCACTCTGTAGCCCAGGCTGGCCTTGAACTCACAGAGACCTGCCTGGCTCTGCCTCCCGAGTGCTGGGATTAAAGGTGTGCGCCACCACCACCTGGCTTTTTCCTGTGGTTCTTTATGTGACTCCATTGTGGGGAATTTGTGGGACATGCCTGCAGATAGACACAGGACAGTGATGGTACGTTTCGGGGCTTCTGTCCAAGTAGCAACCTGAAGAGCAGAAGACCCAGAAGGAGAAGCTGGGGCATGTGCTGAACGAAGATGAATGTGTCCTTCCTCTGACTTTAAAGCTACAGGTGCTTTTATTATCCCCTCAAGGCCAACAGCAGAGTTTCGTAGACGCACATTCACATTGGCAGAAGTACAGTACAGCCTTCTCTCATACTCTCTGCATAAGTAACTCCCCACTTTATCCCCATTTACTATTGCCATATTAAATATAAATGAGAAAGCCATTAGTGTCTTGGCCTTGTCCTATGCTTCAGAGTGGATAGCATAATTCAGCCACTGCAACCTCATTTTAATCCTGACTTTATTGCTTATAATAATCATTGCACGAGTTGTGCCTGGTCATGTATTTCTCAATGTTTTAGGGCCTCCGTCTCTTAGCATTCATATTATACACGTGGAATATATAGTAAAAATGAAACATTTGTATTCAAAATTTAGGTGAGGCTGCTTCTGATAGAGTACAGGTATAATGGATAGGTTCGAACATCATCTTCTTCCTGTTATATTTCTGGAATGATCAAAACAGCCAAATGGTCCTCACCAGCATATCATTAAAGAATGTTTGTAATAAAATCACAATCACAAGCTGAATTCCTCCCCCCCTCCCCCCCACCTCTTTCTGTGTATATGGACCTGAACAGTACACGTTTAAGAGACAAGTCATGGATATTTACATAATTCCCATGCAACCTTTTGATATGTTCCAGCTTTTATTTTCTGTTGCTTATGATGAAACACTCTGACCAGAAGCAACTTAGAGGAGGAAAGGGTTTGTTTCAGCTTGCATTTCTGGGTCCCAGTCCATCACTGAGGGAAGTCAGGGCAGGAACTCAAGCAGGACTTGAAGGAGAAACCATGCCACTCCTGGCTTTTTGTGTGGATTCTGGTATCTGAACCTAGGTCCGATGCTCTTCCCCACTGAGCCAACCCCCCAGCCCGTGTTCTAGCTTAATCCTATGGTTCCTTATAGCTGTAGTTATGACCCAGGCACTCTCCTGTCACACACACATGGGTTATTTTTTGTCTCGGCCGCCACAAGCTCACTACTATCAATAGTCTTGTATGTCTTTCTCACTTGCAAATGCATTTTTTTTTTTCTTGATCAAATGCCTGCAAAGGGCATCTGTGCCGAAGAGAGGTGCATTCATGATCAGATACGAGACCATCCCGGTGCTTTTCCTAAAGCATGCCAAGCTCTATGCTTGCTCTTACCAGTAGACAACCAAAGTCTCCTTCCTTCAAAGTCGTGCTTTAAAAACATCCTGTTGCGTTGTACTGTGGGGCTTGTTAGTTTGTCCCCAGTTCGTGGTGATGTGACTGGCATGTCAGCTCACCTGCACACTCCATCCTTCCGATGGCCGATGGCCGTTTTGTCCCACTTCTGTCCTTTATTCATTAGGCTGTATTTTCCCTCACTGACCTGAAACCAGTCTTTATACATTCTGAAGAGTATTGTTAAGAGTTGCCTGCTAAAAATAGCAGCTCCCAGTTTGTGCCATTGATTTTCATTTTCCGTGAAGTGTCTTTTTGATGGCCGCACACTCTTGACTACAGCATGCAGAATCTTATCAATTTTGCCTGACAGTTAAGGGCCTGAACGATTAAGGGCATGCACCTGAGATGCTCTATATCCTGAGGTCCCACGGTGCTCCTTTATGTTTTCTTTGGACAGTTTTGTAAATTATTGGGTGCTACTTTGTGTGGGGGGTATTGCGTTGCGAGCTGATGTGATTTTTATCCATGGGGGACACACAGCACACAGGACTCTTGTTGCGGTAAC